>JAGGAT010001211.1:0-10323 GCA_017657195.1 Termitomyces sp. T70a | reverse complement strand
GAAGGGGACTTGCTCGTAGGGGGCTGCTGGAGTCTTGCCGCCTTGGGTCAGTATTAGTGTGTTAAAGGCTTAAAATGCGTGGGGCTAAACCGGGGGCTCATCAACGTTTTTGTCAAAAGAATAGAAAAAATATTGTAACAGAACAGCATCTTAAGCATAAGAAAGCCAAAAGATGCAGATAACAACTTTGTGTGTTCTCACCAATGTTGAACTCTACCTTCCTTGGTGCTACTTGAGTTTCTGCTAGCAGCTGGATAAGTTTGGTTGCAGCATTTTTTTATAGTTTTGACAAAGATATTCATATAAAATTTTGAAATCAATCAAATTATTTTTACTGTGTTTTCACATTGCTTTGCAAAAGAACATTGTTCCTTGCATCTAGTGATATCCATATTAATCTACTTAGGTCTATAAATATCTTAGTTTGAATCTTGACAAACAACAATATTCTATCCATAATCAATGAAATGAAGACTGACCATTTCTATGGTATCCAATTCATAACAAGCTAGAGTAAAGAATGCAATAGTGGACAGGGCAGTTTTGCCTGACATGATTGAATGGCTATGAGACTCAACTCTTTTTCCTTTGTGGCCTCACCTTTCTATCTCTTTGTTGCACTTGAGGAATAACTAAATCCAGTTCCTGGCAAAGCCATTTCTGAGGTTGTAGAGCTTTCACCATGTGTTGTAATACTTGATTAGAGTATTACTGATAGTTCTGTGGCTTTCTTGAGGACTTAGAGAATTTACTTCAACTTCACACTGATGTTTTGATAACTGCTTGTGTATTTGAAGGTGTAATGTACTTTGTAAAATATTACTATTCTGAAATATAGAGGTTTATTACAAACTCCAGCCTAAGTAATTCACTTCCTTGAAACCACCAAAGCTTTGCCTACAATTTGCCTGCCTATTCTCTACTCCACTTAGTCTATTTATACTCCTCCACACAGTGCACAGACCACTTCCTACACCTGACTTTTGTCCCAGACTACCCAGCATTTCTAACATAATTGTTGTTCAAATTTCCATTCTTAGATGCTTGTTTTAGTGCCACCATTCATTTCTCCCTTTGTATTCTACTATTTATTCCTTCTTTGTATTCTACTATTTATCTCTCCTTTGTATTCTTCCATTTATCTTCCTTTGTATATTTCATTTATGTTTTTCCTTTCTTCCTTCTTGTTTTACCTGGCCCATGCTTCTCTCTTCATAGCAGTAGTTGGACTATTATTAAGTTTATAGCATGCATCAATAATAGTGCCAGTGATAGACAGATTGATAGGTGATGGATGGCATCAAAAATGATAAGAACTGATGTTCTTTAGCAATGACAGTGCTTAGCAGCATATAATGAAGATTTTCTGTGATAGACAGCTTGGCATTTCACCTTGGTGCTTGACATCACTTAGTGATACTTGATGACATACCATGGACAGCTTGATTGTGGACTTGACATTAATAGTTTAATTTATGGTATTCACTTACTTTCTTCCTAGTTCACTGCCCTTTAGTGCCACTTAGTGCAATGGCAATGGTGAACTCTTTCTAATATCTCCTCATAACTTAGCGTGTCCAACACAATCTCAGATCAAGTATTTGTAATTGTAACAGTACTGATCTACTTTTTGGCATTACCATTGGAAGTACCTGAAATTCTGGTTAAATCATGTAAAATACCATGGCATCATGGCTACAAATTACATTTAGGCATATGTAATTTGAATTAAAACTGATGGAGTAATAGCCATTTCTTAAATATTTACTTGTTGGGACAGTTTTTTGAGCCTCTTTAACTTTGCAGGTTTATTCTTATTTTGAATAAAAAGTAAGTTGCATGTGGAAATATCAACAGAGTCATGTGACTATGCTTGGGTATATTTGGAAGTGGCAGACCAAGTGAATCCCAGAAGTGTGGCATGTGCTGTCCCTCAAACCAAGTAGGCAGGGTCTGAGAGCAAGGTTGAGAAGTGTCCAGAGAGTAGAGAGCAGGGCTGAGGAGTGAGGAAGTAGCAGCTGAGGAGTGAAGAAGTAGCAGTGAAATAATACTCTGACAGTTGAGGTAGACAAGGAAAACCATCCTGGAGGCTGTTCTGTTAAGCTTACTCCACATAATAAACAGGCTATTGTTTAACAAATCTCAACTGGGAGACTTGATACAGCTGTTCAGGCCACCAATTTTATTGACAACATCATTTCCAACCCTGTCTCTTATCAGACTGTCCAGAATGTGCTGAAGGAGGAGGGGTATTAGCCTGCTACAAAGAGGAAGGTTCCTATGCTCAAAGCTAGACATCAGCACCTGTGACTTAAATGGGCTCAGGAGCATCAGAATAGGACTGTGGAGGACTGGAATAGAGTGTTGTGAACAGATGAAATCAAGATTAACAGGATTGGGTCAGATAGAAAGCAGTATGTGTGGAAGCTATGAGGAGAAGGCATTTCAAACCAAACCACTACACCTACTGTGAAACATGGAGGAGGGAATAATCTCATGGTATGGGGCTGTATGAGTTGGAATGGAGTAGGAAAGCTGGTAGGGGTGGTGGAGATCATGAATACAGAGCAGTACTGTGAAATTTTGAATGATGGAGCAAAGGAGAGCTTTGAGAAGTTGGAGATGGAGGAGAGTGCTTGCTACTTTTAACAGGACAATGACCCCAAACACAACTCTAAGAGGGCTAATAAGTGGTTTAAAGACAACAACTTTGATGTCCTCTGGTGGCCAGCCCAATTTCCTGATTTTAAACACATTGAACACCTCTGAGAGTACTTCAAGGAGCAGCTTAGGCAGTATGAAACACATAGTGTACATGAATTGTAGGAGAGGGGATTGATGTTAAGTATTTCAGAACCTTGACTTTAAAAGAAAATCAATAATGACACAGATTTTATTTCTTTCTCTTTAAAGTCCTAGCTGACATTCATTATACATATTTCTGCTTTATTGTCTTGTTATTAGTTTAATATTTTTTCAAACCTGCTGTCCTTATAATGTTGGACACCATTAAAGATCACCATATGTGGCCTAAAGATAACAATCAAGAGAGTCAATAATCTTATGACATTGTTAATTAACTCTATTCTTGACATAGACTCAAGATTAGCCAAGGATTTTCCACAAGTTGTTATAGCTGGAGATTTCTGAGCAAAGAAACTGTTGATACAGCATATAGTTGAGGAAAAACTATAAAGAAAACTCTCAAATAACAGTGTAACTAATAGACTACACAGTTAAAAGAGAAGAGATTAGAAAAAAAAAAAGAGGAAAAATCAAAGCAGCAAAGTATGTACAATGATGAAGGCAGCAATGGCAATGCAACTATAATGGAGTAGGCTGCAACAGCATGTGATTTGGTCACACTTGTATAGTAATTCTTTAGTCTTTATCCTTTACCAGTCTCTACACTTGTGTAGTAACCATTTCTGCTACACAATTAGATCTTACACACTTGAGACTTTCAAGAACTGAGCTCAACCTATAGACTGCTACAGCAACCTTTGAAAAATTAAGCAGTACATGTCAGGTTCTGCTGACCTGGGGGCCTTTTCCAAGAAGCAACACCTTTACAAGGCAGATTTGAGTGCCAAACTATGTGTGCTCAGGGTGTCAATGGCTCCAGGAGGTGTTTCAGAGCATGAAAAAGTTGAAATGGACAAGTCCAGAGTTAAACAACTTGTTCTGGAGTTCAGGAATTGGAGTTGGGTGAAGGTCGAGTCAAGGATGGGATTCCTTGATGAGGCCTGAGTTTTGATAAGTAGCGTAGTGCGTGCCAGTCAAGGTAGTGCATGCTGGATGAGTATCACAGGGGCAAGCATGAAGAGAGACAGAAATGGCAAGCATGAAAGAAATAGGAGATCACAGTAACAGTTGTTCAATGTCAAGACTAAGGTACATCGGAGCTACCTATAAGTTTATATACTTTCAGCACTAGTTCCAGGTATCTATGATAAAGTCCGGGACTCTATAAAGAGTAGCAGAGTGGATAAACAATTGTATACCTAATAGATCATGCGGACAGTGATCCACATGGTCCTGATGCCTAATAGATAATGCGGATGATGCCAGACTCACTGAAAGGTGTGACAATGGCCTATAAAGGTGGCAGGGAGTTCCCAAAGAAGGTTCAAAGGGGTCAGGACATGTCAGGGGGTCCGAAGTAGGCAGGGGATGACATCACAAGGTCTGGAGTAGGCAGGAGATGATGTGGGAAGGTCCAGAGTAGGAGGAATGTGACAGTTGTGACATTTGTGACATCCAGAGGTCTGGAGTAAGCAGGTCGTGACAGTACACAGCCATGATCAGGCAGCAGAAAACATCAAAACACAGATAATTTGTTATAGCCCTGGTGTTATGACCCACACAACTAACCTCTCTTTCCCAGATCTTCTCCTGGTAAGGGTGCTCTCTAAAGGTTGCACCTAATCACACAACTGCCAGGGAAAAATCAAAGTGTTATTAGGATGGTCCAGTATGACAAGAAGTAGCTAATTACTTGGCAGAGAAAATCCAAAGCAAACAAGTAAAGATCTTGCCACTGTGGTGAGCACATCAGCATGGGAATGGAGATATGAGAATGACTGTACATCATGGCAGAGTGCTAACCCTAACCTTAGAGTAGATCTAGAGATATTCCTGGAGATTTCCAGAGTGGTCTGGAAAATTCTGAGGAGTCCAAGAATAAAATTCCCCTGACACTTCTATTCCCCTGAGACTGCCCCAACTAACCCTGACAGTCCACAGCCAGTTTTCCTGCCTAATAATCCCATCATCAGGCTGGCCTGACCTGTAATCTACCCCTGGCCTGCCTCTTGCCTGATCAGACCTGACATCCAACAGGTTGCTCTAAATTGCTGCTACTCAATTGGACCCAACATTCAATATTCTGTGCCCAACCAGATCAGCTCTGACACCTACTATTAGTGTCCCACCACCTGCCATCAGTATTCCACCTGACATCTGCCCCAGTGGCATTCTAACACCTGCATAATATGCCACACACAGTGTTACACCCAGCATCTGCCCCAGCACTATGCCAACACCTGTGTAATATGCCACACAAGCCTGACCACTCCAGGGTTCCAGGTCTGACCCACCCCAACACTGGGCCCTGCTTCATGTTTGATACTTAACTAGTAGACAGCAATATTTACAATAGTCTCAATATTGCCTGACTACTGCCTGTAGCTGCCTTGTAGACCTCTTAATTACTTTTCCTCATTGCCTAGTCTGTCTCAATCCCAATATCATTTTTTCCCCTATGTTATCCCTATGTCTGCTCTGTAATCTCTCTCAAGTCCACTGCAAGTCCTTTCCTGGTCCTCTCTCAGCTTCATTCCATCTTGTTAACTTCATTCAGCCTCATTCAATTCTGCCCCAACTCCATAGTACTCCAGAACCTCTAGAACTTGCCCATAAGGCCCAGGACTATCATTCTAGTTTCTGGAAGGTCACCCTACACTTCTGAAAAACTCTGAACTTAGCCCATGAACCATGTAGGTTCAGGAACAATCCTCATAGATATTGAGTCTGCCTAGCAAAGACTCACTGGCTGCTAAAAGCACCAACATCAGCAGAACCTAACACTTGGGAAACAACTAAAAAGCTGGCACTGCACTGGGCATCCATAATGGCAGTACTGGTACTCCTCATTCAATGTCCATAGTCACCAGCTGCATTGAATAATTATTTTTGTCCTGGAACTACATTGACAATAGACCAAGACTGGTCTGATTTAGTGCAGCTTGATTACTAAGCTCTTCAACCTTAGGTCTACTAAAGCATGACTTTACAAAGATGTCCTTAGCTAATAGTCAGCAGAAGTAGATAGTATCAGAATTGTAACATTATAATATATTGCTGAAACAACTCGCTACTTCAAAGCAAAGCTGCATTAGCTTCTAGACATAAAAATAGTCTTCACTGAATTGTGCTTGGTCTTTTCTACACCTTCAGACTCTGTGACACCTCGCATATTTGGCCAAAGATGCAATACACTTACCTCAGTTATAGACTACTATGAAAAAGAAATTCTATCAAGATTGGTCAGAAACACATATTTTTACCTTGCAATGTTTTTGGTCAGCCTTAGTCATCAGCTCAAAGTTCACATGGGTCATTGCTCTATATAGAGATGGGCTACAATGTGGGTTTTCAGCATGCATGATGAGGGCTTCATCTTCAAACCTCCAGCTCAGTGTTTAATCCCAGCCTCAACTCACTTCATTTGGTTAAAGCCTGGGATTTCAAGCTCAATGTTCAATCCTGACTTCCCCTGCATTCTTCAGCTGCACTCCAAGGTGTCAAAGTACACCAGTCCAGTTCCTTTCTACGTAAATACTCTATCATGTTTTAGATAATAATATAATTGCTCATAGATGAATTCACATGGAAGTCAACTAAATAGAATGACACAAAAATGAAACATACGTTGTGGCGTGGGGTGGGGTGTGGAGTCAATTGGCATTTTCCTGTGTAGTGTTAATCAGATGATAAATGGGATCAATCTAGAAGAAATAGTGGGGTTTGACCACCCAATTCCTCAAGTAGTCTCTGAAATGAACAACCGACAGATTTCATTTATTGAACATGGAAAAGTCACAATAACTATTATTTGGAGTAGATATCCTTCAAAAGATCTACAAAGGCTGCCTCAACAGCGTTACGCCTGTCTGTGTTTAGCTATGCGAAATCAACTGAAGGAGAAGGGTCACCTTATATTGCCTTTGTCTGAAGTTCGCGGAAGCTTTCCCCGAGCAACGACCACAACTCTGTCATCAAATCGTTCATGAGGGAATAAACCCGCTTGGAATTTGTCCATGCGTTGAACTATCTCGTTTCTCATTCTGGAAGGATGTGCAATAGTATCTGCATGTAGTGCAGTAGGTTCGACGAAGAGCACAATCGGCTTGCAGTATCCGACAACGACACAGTTTTGCACGAGATCGGAACAAAAAAGGTTTACAGCATCTTCAATGGCCCTAACAACTATATGAATGGAGAACAACTAAGATGACTGTTGGCCACTCACTTGGTGTCGCAGAGACCCATGATATCTTTGCCTGATTTAAGCCAGTCATCACTTCTACCACCTGAAACATCTCAGCAATGGTACTGAGAAGAAGATTGACGGCGCCTACGGAATATATAGCGGCCATGTTTAGTCTCTTCAAACAAATCGCCGGTTACGTGTCCATTGGGGCGATTGCGGATGGAGATATGAGGACAATTAGGTGCTTCGGCTGGTACAAAAAGATCACATAACTTCCCATGATGCTCCAAGCCATCATCTTCAAGTCGTATAAATTGAATATTACTACCTTGAATCGGTCTCATGGAGGGCAACCTCGCTGGCTCTTTGAGGTCGGAGACGAGACATATAGCTTAAGTACGTTAAATCATCAGATCGTGCATAACTTCTTGAAACAAATCAGCTCACCAATTTCCGTGCTGGCGTATATAGCCTTGTGTAGGGTGTGGGTGTATAGTCACAAAAGATCTCCAAACACCTACCACAACAGGCAAACCTTGCTCTATGATCCAACGAATGTCATCTGGATTCAGTGCCTCGCCGGTATACGATATCTGCTGCATGTTACGTAAAACCCTCAAAACATCGGGGTTTGTTCTCGCTATGCCGAGGAGAAGAGACAGCCTGTTCGCATAAAGGAGCATATTATTTAACCCTTCCGCGTTTACCATGGCCAGCAGCTCCACGGCATCGAAATCCGGTTTCGATGTTCGTATGATGCAGTGGCCAGATGGTACTATCTTGTTTATCACTAAGATGAGTCATTGATTAGCTTTGAAGTAATACCCATTCATGGTCAGGATACGAACTCGTAGCAGAGGCAACGTTAGCAAGGGATCCGACGTTGTTGAAGAGTTTTTGCACCTCTCCTTCTGCTTGCCATGCGCGAGGCCAGTTGATATCTGATTGGTATCTCAGCCACTTGTGGGACTCTGGAACAGGTTTTGGGCGTCCCGAAGTTGTCCCGCTAGTGTGGAAAATCATGGCGATGGCATCGTCGTCAACTTGAGGGAGATCCATTAATTTCTCATTTCCCACTAATGCAAGGAGGGCCGGGAAATCGGGAATGACCAGAGTGGGAACTGTAATCTTTGGAATATGATCTCTGTAGTGTTGATCAATTAATAATACTTTCCCTCCTCGAAGTGCCAGAAGGTCGTTGATCATGGTCCCACCCTGAGTGGCCATGACGAGACTAAAAACCTGGGGGATAAATCCTGCCCGTATAATGGCATATAGGTTGACTAAATCTTCATAACGCGATCCCGTTATCCTACAAGGTAATGCAGGAGGAAGGATCACAACCTCTATTCTTGCATATATCAAAGACGTACCAGAGACCAACAACGTCGTTGTGTTCTACGCCGAGTTTGAAAAATTGCTGTTGAAAGTAGATCGCTGAGGCCTCCAGATCATGGAGGAAAGTTGAATAGGTGATTGTTCGCCATGTCGGTTTTCCTGGCGAGCCTATGTATTCTTTGTAGAGAGGCCTTTCAGAATGGTTCACCAAGCCCTTGAGCAATGTAAGCATGAAATGCATTATGATAGCGGTGGTAGTCGAAACAATCAGTTATATGTATCCGCCGGACGCCATGTGATACTGCGATGATCAGGATTAGGACCGTAATAGATCAGTTCTGACAGATCATGTTGAGGATACAGATCATTGATAGTGTTACGTAACCTCCGTATGTTTTTTCTTCGTATTTTTGTCACCGTCCACACCTCAGTGCTCTCCAATCACTGAGGTGTAAGTCATTACATTATTTATGACCGTCGTTACTCATTATATCAGTACCTCCCTCTTTTGTCAGGTATATACATAATATATTTAGTGCTCTCCAATCACTGAGGTTATCTACCTCTTTTGTCAGCCCCTAGCTCTTGTCACTTCGTTCCTCCGAGACCGGCCCTGCTTAACAGATCACCCATGCCCCTGTAATCCCTGCATAATGTGTTCGTATACCTTACTTCCTCTACCTGTAGTTCTTACCATCTGTTCTACTTTGAAGGTTAATACACTTGTCTCCACTTCTGCGTAGAGTCGCAAGTTCTTTCTTCACTGAGTCCAGTGCATACCATAAAATGGCGAAGAAAGGAAGCATGCTCTCGCCGACGTGATAACGAGAAAGAAATCACGTTCAAGGAGTGTTACATCGAATCCCTCTACGTTCAGATGAGAAGATCACCGGAAATGGCACAACTCCTGGACTTGCCTATCGCAAACGCCACGTGAGGTACCAGGATAGTGAAAACCCAAGGCCTTGCCTTACCTGAATCATAGTGCTTGTGCCTGAAGAAGTACACCACTTTATACCTCTCGAGTCACGAACTACGTTAATCAAGAAGCTGCTTCAAAGTGTCTCTCTCTTAGCTGTTTGCTCTGTGCTGTGAAGTGATATGATTTCAAACAGCATTATTGAGTAATTCGGCTTGTCCGGGCGGGGTAAACATCCTTGAGAACAGCGAACTTGTGATGAAGAGAACAATTTAAATTTCGGTTGATAAACTCAGGTCATCTGTGTAAATTGTCTTATCAGAAAGGCTCAAAAGTCATCAATCTTCAGCTTCTTATTCCATTTTGTCTACCATGGACTCACAACACAACCGTCGGAAGAAACTTCCAGTATCTGTTGACTCGGATCTGGTCGATGTGTCACTGAAGATAGGAGATTTCATTCCGATAGTCACATTCTGATGACAAGCCTGGAGAAGTTACTCAAGGAAACGCCTACATAGCAAGTCCTGCGCATATGACCTTTAAATTCTGACACACGACTTATGGATTTTCGCTAATGTTTGACGGGTTATTCCGCAGAATTTCTTCTTTCGTACCTGCTTGTATGGGCCGTTGCAAGCACGGCGTATCCGAGATCTATATATATATATATATTCTTTGCGAGGCAATTTAGAAGCGAATACGCATACGCATATTTAGGTCACGTGAGACGCTACCTTTATTTATACGACGCGTTATTATAGATCACGTGAAGTAAAAGGATGTAAAATAGTTGTGGCGCGTTTCGTTGTCCTATTTTATAAACGCATAATCTATACTTTCGTTATATGAATGTTACGCATAGAATTTGGAAAGTTTTTTGACGAATTGTGACGACCCCTCTTGAACCCATACCACCACCATACACCATCTTTCGGCAATTTTTATCTTTTTAACATTACCATGAGTCGTCCGATTCTTCGGCCAACAATGTCGAGGCGCATGGAGTATCCTGTATTCGAGATCGACAGAAGAGAACGGATCCGGGTATGATTTTTTTTTTTTTTTTTTT
>JAGGAT010001210.1:0-10365 GCA_017657195.1 Termitomyces sp. T70a | reverse complement strand
TTTTCAATTGCAACGACTCTCTCGTTGTTGGTGGGTACGTTACCAATTAGTTGGACTCACGGCCAGCGGGCGGTGTACATATGATGGAAAGAATTTTCGTTTGACCAGAGCAGCAAACGAGATTTCAGTGAGCATTCAAATCTGACGGGTGCGGTCTTTCCTCTGGCTCACTTTTCTTCTCCGTAATAGACCATGAGATTAGAGATAAGTAATCAATTAAGCAAGCTTCAAGCTCAAGCTTTCAAGCGGGGAGGACCGATGGCCGAGTTCCATGACTGGAAATCACTCAATATCTTTGACTCAAGGAAAACGCGATCGCTACGACAAGTCCCCTGCTCTTGTCCGTCCTCAGTAAAAACCCTGGATACCAGACAGTATGCCTTGTACGAGGCTGATTACAATGAGTTGAATGAGTTCGATGTAACGCTTTAGCTCTCTCATTCGTTGATGTAAAATCTCATCATTTTTGACTTGAATTATAGGAGTTATCGTACGTTGTGATATCAAACTATTTTGCGCAAGGGTTGTTAAGAATGGGAGGACCGAGAAGCTAAGTGGGAATACTGAAAGCGACCATGTCAAGAGATAAAGCAGAGGTGGACGTTGGATTCTCAATTAGTCTCCTGGGTGATGTCCCAATGATCACAGCAGCTTTGCGACTCCACAAGCTTGATTTTGCCTTACCCAAAGTTGTTTCAGTGTGCGTGCCCGATCGCTAAGAAAGTTGGGCTGAAGATGTATACAAATACAATCTTTCTGCTAATTCTCGATGACATACCCTAGTCCCAGCAAATCTCTAGGTCTTGGTATCCACCGACACGTAGGGATTATAGGAGAGTCGTCTGTAGTCTCCCGGATGAAGCTCCAATGATTACGACAGTCGTCCGACGCCTTGAGCTTCAATTTATCACGCCTATCCCAAAGTTCTTGCAATGTGTGATCCTTATATCTGAACCATTCAGGACAAAAGACGCACACAATCTTGCTGTCCCTTCGGTGTGATTTTTGGACGCCAAGCAAGTCGATCATACCAAGGAAAGCATCGACTGAAGATGGGAGACACTCTAACGTCCTGATCTTCGGAAGAAGGCGTCCCAATCCAATATCATGCAAAATGGCATCTTCAAATTGAATGTTAAGGATGCGGACATAAGTTGCCGTGGAAGAAATGGAGAATAGAACGTCACGCAGTTGAAAGGAAGCAGGATATTCCGCCTGGTAAAAGAAATGGGTCAAAGATCTTAATTTCTCAAGCATGGCGATGAGGTGACAAGGCATCTCCCGCCAACACTCTATCAGTGTCAAAGTCGTCAGATTCGGGCACGTCAGATAGGTCAACTGTGACTGTTCGATATAACCCCTCATGTGCATTGATGTAAGACGGGGCATTAAGAGTGGCTTTAACGGAAATTGCAATGGAAGAGTGAGAGATAGACACTGCAGATTGATGCATCCCTCCAGAACGTCATGAACGTCTGCGGCGGAGTAATAAATGGCCTCAGGAAGTGCGAGGTGGGAGAGGCGGCTACCAACTTGTAGCATGCGGAACCACTCGAGTCCACTTGAGTCCAAAACATGTAGGGTGTGCAGCTTCGACAAGAAAAGTGGATCGTTGGTTTCAAGAGAGGGAGTGTGGTCACAAGAGAGCGATAATGTGAGGCCACTTATGGCATGGCATTGTTTGAGCAAGTGGTATACATCAGATATTTTCAAGGGAACAACAAGACTGACTTCGTCGAGCCGTCCCCAAGGGAAGTCAAGGGAAAGTAAGGCTCGAGACCAGTTCTCCTTTTTGCATGTTATTGAAAGATGACGAAGCTGAGTGGCTAGACGCAGAGCCTTCGATGCAGATGACCAATCTCTGTTTTCCTCGTATTCTCTGTGATCATTTTCGTCGCTTATTGTGATACAAAGATGTTGGAGATTGATAAACGCATTCTCCGGGATGCCGTACAAGAGATCGCTGAAGGAATTGATGGTCCCTACGAAACTAAGCGGTTGAAAACGATTCAGGTAGGGATGCAACAGATGAGCATCTATTGGTTTTTCTTTCGGGGGAAACCTGCATTCGAGATCTATTCTGACATGAGAAGGCAAAATATCAACAACACGGAGAAGACGTGGAGCAGATTTATGTGTCATCCAGACACAGAAAATGCCCCAAAGCTTTGCATTGCCACGAGAAACACAGCGCCAGTAAGAGCACACCTTCCCAAACACCCAAGGAGGTTTGGTATGAATCTTTAATTGTACCTTTAATTGTACGTTTCGCGCACAGAGAAGCTCGAAGACTTTCGAGAGAAGTTCTGGTGGAAACTGCGTGATTCCACCTGGCATCTGTATCTCCTCTTTGGGATTGTTCGCAGATGCAGAGTCGGTCGGTTTGCCTTCGATACATGTCTCAACACTGCCCGTGTTTACCGTCTTGTTGTCAACATTCGACATTGGTGGAAACCCCTAAAATTACCACTTTCTGTTATTCTTGATGGAACAATTGTTTGATGATTTGATTATACGCGTACCTTTCACGAGTCCAAGGCTAAGCGGAAACGATGGATGGATGAAAATGCTAACTCAACGCTGTGATGGATTATTTGTGGTTAGTTGCCAATGATGTCTCGCTTTGATCTATCCCGACTCTCTTACGTAAGTAAGAGAAAGGGGTTTTATGTCGAGCTCGATCGGCCATCGTCTCAGCCAACTCTGTGTCAGGTCACATATACTGCTGAAAAAGTTCTAGAACTATGGTACACATGAGTTTTTTCTTCCTACCATGTACATATGTACATCGCTCGCTATTAAATATAGCAAGGTCTGCTGTTTGTCTCTGTATGATTATCTCAGTGTAGGTATACTGTCTTTCACTTGTTCCTTTATAGCTCATGTCTTCACAGCACTACTTTCACTGTGTGGATTTTTGATCATATTTATTTGTTGATATATTTTCAGGTATTGAGTATAATATCAGTTGCTTTGTTAAAATAAATGCATATCACTGGTTTTTAATAGTTTTGCTTTTAGTCACACATTTTCACATTTTCAATTTTTTGTTAATACTTAGTATCATATGCCTAATTTTAGGCTATTTTGTAATACAGTCTGTGATTTATCACTACATATCTGTGCATTATTACCACTTAAATTAATATCCTCTTACATTGTTTCAGGATGACATTCAGCAGCAATTCTACAGTATCAGCTCTGCTCCTGGCAGTATTGAAAGCAGTGAAGAAATAGAGGACATGGGCAAACTTATATGAGACTCAGAATTAATCTACCATATTGCATAGCTCCTAGTCTACAAAATTTTTTTGTTAATGCAAATGTAAAAATTGTGTTTTATATTCTTATTTTTTGGTATGCATATCAGAGTCAGATGTGGCACTTGTCACTACTATGGTAGTGTTTCCAAAATAGTTGAATGATCTTATCACAAGTAATGATAACTTGTGATTCATGTCAGGGACCACTAACCCAGGGACTCTCCTTCAAGCAGGCAACTTGCTAATCGGAGGAGCTTGGAGAGCATTGGAGGGTCTGGAAAGGGCTTCAGAGTAGCAGTCCTGGTTACAGCAGAATATTTTTGCATATTATGCAGTAGCTGACACAGACCAAAATATTTGATTAGACTAGTTACATTGTGAAAACAAGAAGATAAGTTACATAATATAACAATAAATAATATAGCATCACTAATGTGACAAGTATATTTTTACATATCAATTGGTCTGTTAAACAGATCCATTGGTAGTGATCCATTTATTGGTAATTATCTAGTGGTAATGATTTATTATATAATCCTCCCCTCCCTTTTTTTTATCTCTTTCAAGACCTATTTTTGCACAATTAACATATAAGCTATAGCATTCTAAGTCTTACGGTATAGTAAGGGGTGGTAATTATAGACACTTCTGGTAAGTACTCTAGCCTGATGCATTTTCAAGCATGCCAGTTATGCCTTGTAGCCACTTTACTATAATTTGATCTTAGCTGGGCATGTTATCTTTCCACATATTAAGTCCCCTACTCATCTCACTATGATGTTAGTTGCAGGTGTGTTGGACACTGATTCCATCCTTGATAGGGTTGAGGGACCTGCTATAGCCTTGCTTTGTTTTCAGAGATAGATCCAGTTATGATCCATACCAATGAAGTAATAGAGACTTTTAGCCTCTGGTGATTCAGGTATTAAGCGCTCCTTAATATAGATGATAATTATTGTCTTCAGACATCTCCCTCCATCCATCTTACTGGGGGATGGCCAGAGGAGTTCCATACAGGCACTCCACATGCTTATTGTCAACCTCTCTGAAGATGTCCAAGGACATTGTTGGGTGATGAAACTGCTATTCTAGGTAGACTACACTATAAGTATAAGTATGGTCAATGCAGTCCAGCAAAATGTGGTTGTGCAATAAGATGTATAGAGCATCATTGTTGAAGAAGTTATGTGCCTAGTCATTAGGCATATGAACTTGTTGAATGTCAATATGGGCTCTATATTAGGCCACCATCAGTCAGTCAGGAAATGCAGCATTTTATAAAGCAACTGCCTCTCAATACATATACAGTTATGCTATAATAAGCACAAGTTGTTGGAAAACAGTAGATTTGGCTACACTGTTGGTGCAGAGTGCTTGGCATAAGACAAATCTGAACAGTGTTTGCCAGTGCATTTATAATGCAAAGTCAAAGGTAATGCCCTGCCAAGTATTCTCCAGATTAGGCCATCTGAAAATCAGTGCATATTATGCTATTTGTTCAAGGTCAAATGGCCTTGAAGGGTTGGATGTAAACATGATATGCAGAGCAGATGTTCCATCCTCCTTGACATGCAAAAAGCATATTAGAATATAATGTCTCTCTACAAGGTCTATATCCTCCAGATCTTGGATTGAGTTTTTGAAATTCCAATATATGAAATCAGATGGTAGAAGTTGCATAGTTTGATTATGCAGTGATTCATCAAGTTACTGCACAAGCAGCAGCAGCTTTGAAATTAACATGTAAATGACAACTTTATCATGACTCTCCTCAAATGCCTCCCTTAAAGCCCACTTCCCAGAACTACTCCCCACAACTCTCCTGCCAGCCAGATTACTCTGATGCCAGGACATGCCTGCCAATTACCCACATCTCCTAGCAACATACTCACCATTACTTGCATTACTCATCAGAAGCCTGATGATGAAGCATCATGCCCTGAATTGCTGTCATCTGAATAATGCCTGGCCATCATTCAGCTATCATGCATCATAACCAATGCCAAGCACATAAATCTCCATTGATTCCATGAGCTGCCTGTGCAATCTCCTCAAATACAGCTGTCCCTCTACTCTCTGCTGCCATATATAGAGTCTTTGGAACCATCTTAGATAGTTGGACTTTGGGCCTGGAGTATATAAAGACTATAAGTAGCTTCCCTGTACCACCATAACTTTGATTGTGTTTCTTTCATACTTGCTCTTTCTCTCTTTCTCATGCTTGTCTCCAATAAAACTTGCTCTGCTAAATTGTTGCTAGATTCACATAACAAAGTTATTGCTGATGCTCCAATAGTGGAGCAGGAATAAAGCATTGAGGTGCTGCATATGCCTACTATTACTCAATAGGAAGGCCCAAGCAGTCAGAGTGTAGCACTATCAGCACCTGCAGCTCCTGCACTGACAATTTTTCTAAATGAATCCTAGATAGACTAGAAGTGAAAGTGTGGGAGCCACTCAATGTTGAGCAGCTCAATTTGTGCTTCAGAGAAGCACTCAGTGATTGCATGTACTATTTCTACCAATGCCAGCATATCTGGCTCATATGCTTGAGGAGCATGGCCAAGGCTAGCCATGTTAGTAGAAGTGCTACTAACAATGATAAAGATGACAGTAGTACTGCCAGTGGAGATTATATTGCTGTGGGCACTATTGCTCATATGACCTCTATCTCTAAAGACTATGGCTCAATTGCACAGCTAGCAGAGGGAGATTCAAAGTATATTAATATATGTATAAGTAAGTAATAATAGCTACACACCTAGCAAAGGCAAATCCAAAGAGAATAAGTCTAAGGACTTACTCTGCCAAGCACTCAAGAAAATAAAAGGTAAGTCACAAGATATGCAAGTTACATATAATGGTTACATATCTAGGTAACCTGTCTGGGTCATGACATGACTCTCTTCCAATACCCCTCCTAAAGCCCCTCCCAATGACCTCCAGAGCCCTGACCTTTTCCAGAACCACCCAGCAACCTTGCTACTACCTCCCAACTATATGCTGCCATTACGCACACTACATGCTACTATCATGCACATTCCTGGGCTATTACACATTACTCTGGGCCATTACTTGACCCCCATGCATTACTCCAGGCTATCATGCAGATCATCTGGCCATTATGTGGATCACTGGACCATTACACACCATTCTAGGCTATCACATGTCATGTGGATTACCCAGCCATTGTGCAGATTACTTAGCCATTACATATCACACTGCTACTCAAACCTTTATTAATTTTGCAGACTGCCTGTGTGATCTCCTCAATATAGCTGTCCTCCACCCTGCCACCATACATAGGATCCCTAGACCTGCCCAGAACCCTTTATAGACAGTACCTTCTTCTGCCCATAGTACATAAAGACTATAGGTAGCTTCCATGTACCTTAGTCTCAATATTAATAATAACAACCTGTGTCTCTGTTCTTCTAAATTCTCTGTCTAATTTCCTTTTGTACTTGCTTTAGTTTCCTTCATGCTTGCCTTGGTCTCTTATTCTAGCATGCACATTATTAATTGGCATGCACTATGCTCTATCAACTCAATCTCATCTTGTTACTAGAACTTCTCTGTTAACTTGACACCCCAACCTCAGCTCAATCCTGGAGCAAGTCCTTTGACTCTAGGACTTAGTCTTTTCATTGCCTTGTGCCCCAGAACCTATCCTGGAGCTTTTGATGCCATGTCTATGTAGTCCAGCACTTGCTTGCACCTTGTAAGGTTGTTGCTCACTAGAAAAGGCCTCTGGATTAGTGGAACTTGACAGGTCACATTTCTGGATCACATGTCTAGATCACATGCTGAGGTCACATGTCTAGATTACATATATAGCTGAGTTTAAAAAAGGGAGTAAATGTGTTAGGTTCTGCTGACCCAGGGGCCTTTCCTAGTAAGCAACAATCTTATGAGGTGCAAGCAAGTGCCAAATTATATAGACGTGGTGTTGAGAGCTCTGGGAGGTGTTCTGGAACATGAGACAGCAGAGAGAGTAAGTTCCGGGTTTACAGAACTTGCTCCAAGTTTGAGCTGAGGCTGGGAATCAAGAGTCTGAGAATTGTATGTGTAGCGGTAGAGCAGAGGATAGCCATATTGGGGAGATTATGCAGGCAGTCCATGAAATTAACAAGAATTCTTGCAGCAGCATAATAAGTAATGGCCAGGTGACCTGTGTGATGGCTGAGTAATCTGTGCAATGTGTGATGGCCTGGGGTGATGCAGGGTGGCCAGGTGGTCTGTGTGATAGCCCAGGGTGATAGTCTGGAAATGCACATGATGACAGCATGTGGGGTGCATAATAGTGGGGTGTAGTTGGGGGGTTGGGGAATAGTTCTGGGAAGTGTTGAGGCTCTGGGAGTCATTGAACAGGACTTCAGGGGGCGTTGGGAGAGGGTTGTGACAAAATGATGGCTTTATAGCAGGAATTACTCCTTCTTTTAAAACTCAGACCAATTTGACATTTGAGGGAGTCTAGCATTGAACTGAGTAAAGCAAAGGAGTGTGGCCTGTGCTATCCCCCAACCAAGTAGGCAGAGGCCCAGAGGGTTGAGAGCAAGGCTGGAAAGTGAAGAAATAGATATGAAATGGGTGAAGAAATAGATGTAAAATGATAGTCTCCTAACAGCCTTCTGTAGTTATTCTTGTGAGGGTCTAGCCCTCTTGGGCTCTCCAACTGTCTCCTTATATAGGATGCCTTGCATTTCCCTATTCATTCCCTATGCTCCAGCATTATGACATGCTGCCTCTTCATCATCTCAATCTGGTTGAGAAGTCCTTCACTACAACTACCAGCTTATCTTGCAAGAATGCAGACAATATGGATACATGTTGCCCTGCTCTCTCCAGCTATTGTAGTAATTACTTGTGGTGTATACTCCTGCATCACCAATCTTAATAGCAACACTGGTTGTGTTACTACACTCATCTAAGTCTGTAGTACTGGGCACCTATAGTGCCCCTCATCATTTACCTCCATATAGCTTTGAGGTGGCATGCAGACTGCTTCCTCTCCATAGCTCTGCCCTACTGTCTAGTAGGGCATCTGGTAAGGCAGCAGTTTCTTGCACCCTAGATACAAAATATGTTCTACATATGGGCATTGCTACCCATATTCTAGTTGATAAAGGCCTTGCAGCCTGGTGAAATAGCATTGTGGGTGACCTTGAATAGGTCCTCCTCCCTCACCAGAGCTTTTTGAGCTCTATCCAGGCTGAGCAGGGCTCCAAGAGACATAACTTGCTTGCTCTGTTCTTTGGCAGATTCAAGTTCTTGGTTGCTAAATAGACCAGACTATATTTGGTGAGCTCACCAGTCTGTAGCAGTGGGTTTGGCTGACTGAAGGAACATGAGGGTGGACAACAGCAGATGCAATGAAAAGTAGAGGTAGAAGTCAAACAGAGAGATAAGCCATGAGGATTTAGAGCAAAGACAAATAAAGAGATGGCTACAATAAGATGAAGAATAAGCTAGACCTAGAATTGAGTATCTCAGAGTAGAGAAGTTTGGTGTCATGACCTGCACTCCCCCAAGCCATCATGCATTATCCTGGGCCATCACACACTCCCCTGAGCCATCATGCATCACCCTGGGACATCACACATCACCCTGGGACTACTACAAAAACCCCCTGCCCACCAGTGGATCACTCAAATCCCACATGGGCTGCTTGGCCATCACACATCATGCCACTTGCCAAATGCTCGAATCACCATTGATCTTGTGGTCCACCTATGCGATGTCCTCAATACAGCTGCCCTCTACTCCACTGCTACCCATAAAATCCTAGAACCTGCCCCAAAACTCTTCTGAGACCACACTCCTTCTGCTCATAGTATATAAAGACCATAGATAGCTTCCATGTACCTTAGTCTTGATATTAACAATAACAACTTGTGTCTTTGTCTGCTAAAACCTCTGTCTGATTTCCTCTCATACTTGTTTAGTGTCCCTTATGCTTGCCTTAGCCTATTTTCCAGCACACACCTCATCAACTAGCACACACTACAATTTTAAACCCTCCAACTTTATCTCATTATTAGAACTCCACTGTCAACTTGGCTCCAGCCCCCAGCTCTGATCTGGAGTAAGTTCTGTAACTCTGAAATTTGCCTTTCTTATCCTCTCAAGCCTTGGAACACATCTTGGAGCTCTCAATGCCATGTCTACATAGTTTGGCACTTGCTTGCACCTCATAAAGTTGTTGATTACTAAAAAAAGCCCCTGAGTCAGCAGAATCTGACATTTGGAGACAAAGAAATCAAGAGTAAGCTCAAGAGAAAAGGGAGAAAAGAGGGTCAGAAAAGCAGCGTCTTGAGCCCAGAGACAATAAAATGACAAAGCTAGCATTTAGACTAGAACAGAAAGTTTCAAAGTTGACCTTGACAGCCATGTACTAAGTCAGATACTGTACAGGACCATAAAGAGAGAGGGTCAGGTAAAGTGCATGCTTAAGAACAAGTCAGGACCAGCAGAACAGAGAGTTGATGATATAACTGTCAAGACCTGCACCAATCCTAGGCCCTGGACCCCACACAACCTTTCTAATCGCACCAGAACACCAGAACCCTTGTCAACGACTCAAGGGACATACCTCCCATTAACCCCGGTACCCCGGCATGCCCCCCATCAATCCCCCATCAACCCCAGCACCCGCACACACTCTCCATCAACCCTGGCACCTGTCAGGGGACTACTAGTTCACCGCTACTTTTTCACTCCTCAGCCTAGTCCTCTACTCTCTGAACACTTCTCAACCATGCTCTCAACCCTCTAGTCCTCTGCCTACTTGGTTTAAGGAGTAGCATATGCCACACCTCTGGGATTTACTTGGTCTGAGGCCAAACTCTCTCAAGTGTCAACTTGAGCTGAGTTTGAAAAGAGAGAGTATTTCTGACCAACTTGCCATCATTTACTCCCTCTTTTCAAACTCAGCTGCACATGTGACCTCAGCATGTGACTTAGACCTGGAATCCAGACATGTGACTACAAGCAGGTGATCTGGACATATGATCCTCACATGTGACTTATATATCATGTGATTTACTTTTATTTTCTGAGTGCCTGGCAAGGTGAATCCTTAGACTTGTTCTCTTTGGATCTC
>JAGGAT010001209.1:0-10375 GCA_017657195.1 Termitomyces sp. T70a | reverse complement strand
GTGATGATTTTGTGATTTTTTTCGATGTCTCCCTCACAGACCATGACCTCTCATAACCCATGGTTCTGGGTGTAAACCGAGGGGTATGGATTAGGAGGGGTTCGACTGTAATGGGTGACGAAATGTGTCACATCCTTTACCCCCTCTCTTGTACTGAGCGCTTTTACGTGTAAGACAATCACGACGGTTTGCCACCCTCAACCTAACTGTGCCACTGGGTGAATGCAAAATTTGGCATCACAAGGGTGAGTGTACCCATTAATCTCGGATTTACTTGTTCGACCCTAGATTCGCTTATTGTTTCTCGGAAAAACATACAGGTTCTAGAAACCTTATATACTTTGTAGGTCCTTTCTTTGAGAAGATATTACATCATAAGGGCACTAAAGATATGTCTTTGTTAGATCAGCTCTGTCGAACTTGCTGGACTAGCTCGCATCTTTTGAGTTTATAAGGCCTCTAGCCGTGTCGAGAAGCTATCGTTGCGCCACAGCCATATTACCCTCTCATCATGCATAGCAATCTTCAACGTGCCGTGGCCGACGTCCTTGCTGCCAACCAAGAAGTCAAATTTGCTAATGTGTTGACGGCCTATATTCGCGTCGCGGGATTTAAGAAATCCAACTTGTATGTCCTAACGACGTTTGAGCGCGCCATGGACAAACACCCGGACTGTAAAGACCAAGTCAACTCCGAATCAGCTAAGCTTGTCGCAAAACTCAGGCACGATTATTGGAAGACCATGTTTGATTGGGGTGGGAAGCAGCAATGCTGCCCCTGTTGCGTCAACCTAGTTGAGCAGTATATCGACGATCCAGATAAATTTGAAGAAGCGCTTTTGAAGCTGCATGAGATTGACAGTATGTCTGAACAATGCTTCCAGAGTTCCAGCTCAAGACTATGATATAGCTCCATCGGTCCCCAGGAAACCGAGGCGAAGACGGAAAAAAATGACACAGCCTTCTCATACAGCAATTGCATCTGACCCCTATGGTCCTTCGACAAGCACCTCTTCGGTATGACATGTGTGTTGAGCAAAATCATCCTCCGTCACTAGTCGCCCAATGCCCTTGCAGTTCTTCTGATTCCATTCGTTCTTTCTTTGAAGCCTCTGCCAATACCTGACTCATTTTATGTACTGTTACGAGTTTTGTCTCCGATTTATTCTGTATGCATCTTGACGCGTTTAAGAAGGGTACACATATGCTATCTACAGTCAAGCTCTTCGTGCACCTTCAATTTTTACACCGTCCGTCTATTTTCATTCATACACAGCAAATGGATTTGTATCCTTTTGTGTATCAGCCTCAAGTGCGTGGTCCATCCCTCTATCCGCCTTGTTCTCGACTGATTTTTATCTTAGACTACTCTGACATGTACCTACTCTGTACTCTAATGATGCATCTATGATACAAGCAAGAACAATTATTCCTCTTTTGATCGCAAATAGATTCCAGCTGGAGTGGCGACGGACTCGTGAGCAAGAAGCAACGCACTCTCGTCGGCCCGTAAATCCCAGGGTCATCCACACAAAGATCCCACCAGGTCTCATCCGCCTTTGACCCATCGCGTGTATCTCGCCTCACACCCATGGCGATGGTTAAGACTCTACAGCTCAACCAGGGCTGGTTTTGGAAACAGCGGAACAGAGAATTACCCTCTGTATTGAAAGAAGTCGACTTACCTTCTTGTGGGAGCGTTAAGGAGGGTTGGAGAGCAGCCCATGCTTTCCCATCCGAGGTGCACGTTGAACTTCTCAGAGAAGGATTAATTCCTGATCCCTACATCGGATTCAACGAGCACAAAGTTCAATGTGAGTCCACGTCATTTTTGGGTGAGTGAGAAGATCTCATCGTTATCTTCCAGGGATCGGCGACGTTGAATGGCTTTATAAGTGTTCGTTTCCTTTCAACAAGCCCCTTGGGCACGGACACGCTAGTCTGATGTTTGAGGGACTGGATACTGTTTGTGATGTCTATCTGGTGAGCCCACGTCCACGTGTCTCGTCGTTACCAGTCTAATTATTCTTCATCTAGAACGGCAAGCAGATTCTCGCGGCGGACAATCAGTTCCGCACCTATACTCATGACATTAATCTCTTCGATCATACGAACCCGTTGAAGGATGAAAACACTTTACTTCTCCATTTCAAGTCGGCAAAGGTACTAGCGAAGGAGGAAGAGTCAAAGTATGGCAGAGTACGTGCTGGATCGACGAATCTTGGAGATCCCAGCCGAGTGTACGTGAGGAAGGCCCAGTATGATTGGCGGTGAGTGCTTATGAGTCTGCATATGTCCGTGCTCGAATATTTTTTCCTGGAGATGGGATTGGGTTTGTGCCATAGTCCTTGTGGCATCGTAAGATGCTCACTCTTCCTTCAGGGCCCGGAGCTTATGACAGCCGGTCCGTATCGACCAGTTACTCTGGAGACATACTCCGCACGGTTATACGACATCCATACACATGCTTCGGTTTTGTTCGACAAGGTCACTGGGGCTCCTTCATCTTCTTTAAGAGTCGACGTCACTCTCGAGGGGTGTCCTGTGTACCAAGGTCTGGAGGTTGTCTTGAAAGACACCTCCGGGAAAGAGATCAGGCGGGAACAAACGAAGCTCCAAGGCAATGTCTCTTCATTTCGCGATATAGTGCAGTGGCAGTTGTCAAACGAGGAAGTATGTCTCTGGTGGCCCGTTGGATATGGAGAGCAGAATTTGTACGATGCAACTGTCACCCTCGTTGGCCCTGTCAGTCTTCTCTCGTCCAACTATTCATGCCACTTGACCCAGTCGTGGTTTAGGACAATCAAGTGCTCGATACCAAAACAAAACGGATCGGCTTCCGCTCTGTCGAGTTGATACAGGAGCCACTGGCCGAACCCGATCAATATGGGACTGGGACGACGTTTTTATTTCAAGTAAACAGTATTCGTATTTTCATAGGAGGTGCACCATTGTCTAATTGTATCTGCTCCTGAGTGCTGACCTCTTATGTTCAGGATCAAATTGGATTCCGGCAGACAACTTTTTGACCACAATTACAGAGGAGCGATATCGAGCGTGGCTCAATCTTCTTCGTGACGGAAATCAAAACATGGTGCGCATCTGGGGCGGCGGTGTCTACGAACCAGACATCTTCTTTAATATATGTGATGGTAAGGTAGTTGCGAGCCTTAGTCACCTCATGAGCTGGTTCAAATGTCGTGCGTAGAACTTGGTATCCTCGTCTGGCACGACTTCCAGTTTGCATGTGGCGTTTATCCGGCTCATCCTGAATTCGTTGAGAGCGTTAGGAGGGAAGCGGTAGACAACGTGAAACGCCTACGGCACCACCCTTCATTGGCTCTTTTTTGTGGTAACAATGAAGATTACCAGATGATTCTTCAATGGGGAGGTTCGTTTTCGTGATTACCCCTCACAAGTTTTTGTCCCGCTAATCAGCTCAACAGACACCAAAGAACTTCCTGCAAAAATCATCTATGAGCACATACTACCTGCGGTTGTAGCAGAACTGACTGAGCCGCTTATTCCTTATCACCGTGGCTCTCCTTACGGTGGTAAGGGCTGGGACACCGCCGACCCCACAGTCGGGGATGTTCACCAATGGGACATCTGGGGTGGGAAAGAGTACCCCTATCAGGATTATGACAAGCTTGGCGGACGTTTTGTGAGGTATGGGATCATTTACTTTGTGCATCAGAGTCATAAAAAATTTGCTAGTGAATTTGGAATACCGTCAATGCCGGATATGCGGACCATCGCGTATTGGATGGATGCAGCGGATAAATCTCAATGGTATTCACAATCGACTTTGATGGCTCAGCATACAAAGGCTGGTGCTTTTGAGCGTCGGTTCGCCATTGTCATGAATGAGAATTTCAGGGTGACAAGCGACCTGGAGATGTGCGTATTCTTCTGTCAAGCATTGCTGATATATCTCACGTGTGAATGACTTTAGTCATGTTTTTAATACTCAGCTCATGCAATCTGAGGCCGTGAGCTATGCTTATCGGTCTTGGAGACGTGCATGGCGCGGCAAGGGAAAGGAATACGTAATTCGTTATCCTAAAAAGATGTTACACTGGCTGATATAGACTTCCTTCAGACCTCCGGTGTCCTAGTTTGGCAGTTGAATGACTGCTGGCCTGTCACGTCATGGGCTATTGCTGATTATTTTGTGAGCATTAGATCTAGAAATATCAGCTATAAGCGAATCTGAATATGATTACCCCAGCTTCGACCCAAACCATCCTACTTCACCATTGCCCGTGAGCTCGCTCCCATTGCTGTTGGCATTTTTAGAACGGTACATATAGTCCACTTGGTATCAATATCTGGCTAACTTTCATTTAGGTGATGAAAAACCGGGCGAACGATCGACCACGCCAGGTTAGTTTGAACATTGAACGTATCAAAGTTTTTTTCCAACGCTTTCTCTTAGTTCTACGAATTCGGTGCTATGCAATCTCATGACGCAACTATCGATGTATGGGGAGCTAACGCTACCCTCAGCTCACGCAGAGTCAGGCTGGAACTTGCCTGCCACGATCTTAACTCCAGGTGGATGCAACGCGAAAGCTATGACGTTATTCTACTACCCAATCAGTCTACAGAGCTCCTCTCAATACGCTGTCCTGGTCCTTCCAACGTGGGCGTTGAACCCCCGTCAGGCGACCCCATCTGGACGTCATCGTATTCAGTCGTCGTGAACGCACGCCTGATTGACTCAGACGGGAAAGTCTTGGCACGTTTTACCGACTGGCCGCAGCCATACCGATATGTCGCCGTTCCTGACCCCCAACTTTCTGTTGAGGTCAGCGGGGAGCAAGTGACCGTGTTGGTGCAGCGCCCTATTAAAGGCTTGTGGTTCAGTGTCAAGGGAGATGGGCCGGAGGTGTCATGGAGCGATAATTCGCTTGATGTTGTTCCAGATGATCCGCAAGTCATCACAGCGAAAGGGCTAGGAGATAGGAAACTTCGAGTGGCTTATCTTGGGAAAGAGAAGGCTACGTTGATACATGCTTGAAATAAAATGAGTCATGTCACTACCAAGGTGAAGGCGTAAAGGCGTAATCAACTAGCATGCAGGTCGTAAAAAAACATTTTGTCATGACTTGGGTTTTCCTGAGAACGAATGCAACTTGAACAATTCGCAATTGTTCAGAACATGAACTCACCAGCTGTCGTACCTGCACTCGTCTTTTGGACACTCTTATGTTTATGCTGCCGATTTGGCAGGGTCAGTGTCCCACAGTGTTCGCAGACGTGACAAACACCGTCCCCTTGCTCGTTGCCACCGACTTTGGTGTACCAATAGTCATTCCTAACTCTCGCAACTACCGGAGATAGATCGTCTTCGCGCAGAGGATGTTTATCCAATGCACGTTCAAAAGACAACACTGATCGATGGATGTCTTCCTTATCAAGTCCAGATATCCGTGCATAGGTGCCGAATACTGTCGCTACCGTTGGAGGTTGTTTTCCGTCAATGAGGGCGCGAACGGCAAGATCAAGATTGCTAGGCATAGTCGAAGACGAGAATTGGGGACACAAGGAAAGTAGAGCTCTTATATGAAGATGGATAGTTACCCAAAGCGGGACGTTAACCTCGAAAGAAACATTGAGGACCCCATCAGTCTTTGTTGTGGTCAAGTCATGAGAAGATCTTGAGAAGGTATTAAAAGTTGCAATTTATAGCAACGCAATTGGCTCACAAGCCGTAGACATAAATAGAAACCTGTAAACCAAATGTGACAGATTTTCAGTTGCCTGAATACGAGCGGATGACAAAAGCAGGGGAAGTGCGACGGAGATAAAAGGAGTTGATGATAAGATAACAGTGATTTCAACTGTTCCCTATTTCCTTCTTCCTCATGGCACGGTTGCACTCCGTACCTGCTAGTTCTGAGAAGCGCTGGTTCAAGCTTGACGAATTGCCCGTCGAACTTTTGCAGGAGATCTTGAGTTTCACGATGACTTCAGCCGGAGTTTACAGATCTCTCCTTTTGGTTTCGAAAGCACTCAATTCGCTAGTCAAGTTACACTGTCTGCAAGTGGTTCCCGTGGTTCTTGAAGGAAGTGTAAAACTTCGTTCCTTTGATCGACTTCTCGCGTCATCGCCGAAAACTCCCGGCTTCGTGCGTTACCTTTGGATCTATGGAGAAGGGCTCGAAGAGTGGGAATTGATCGATTCAATTGTCACAAGATGCTCAAGTCTGTTAGCACTATCATGCAACAGTAGAACACTTGCCTCTCTCTGTTCTTCTTCATCCTTTTCGCATACAGGTTGCACTGAACTCGCGCTCATTGAAAACTGGCACGACTGGAGATCAATCATGGCCACTCCACAGGGAAGCCGATTCTGTGGTCAAATCACCCATCTCCGCCTTGATCAAGGCTTGACTCCCGAGTTTCCCAAACGCAAGTTCATCAATCTCACGCACCTCGCCTTTTCTTGCCATCCAATAGGAGACTATTTGAAGCGTTATTCAGAGAACCTTTCGGGCGTTAGGTCCTTGCAACTTATCGTCGTAACCAATGTTGAATGGCATTACAGTAGTTCCCTGGATGCATCAGTATCTATGCTATTGGAAAACGACAGGAGATTCGCTGTCATAGATTGTCGCAAGAACTGGACGGAAGTTGATGCTTGGAAGGATCGTGTTAGAGGTGGATGGAGCCTTTGGGAACAAGCAAAAGTTGTACGAAAATCCAGCGAGATCTTCCGCAATGCATTCAGAATCGTGCAACAGTGAAGCTCTGGCTGCCTGGTGAGGTCATTTAGAATTATAGCTCGTGTTCTACTCACCTCCCATTCACAGGACAGGAGAAGGAGGGGTTGGCTTTACATATGGCAACTTCTTTTGTTATTATGTATCCGCGGTGCGCCCACGAGAATGCTGTCGTGTTATAATGATCTCGTTCTTTACGAAATGAGTCACAATTTGGCTCTGCTCGTCTGACAGAGTGGTTCTGTAAAGACCATCACGTCGTGTCGCTTACACATTTCCTACCCAGATCAGCAGTTATACAGTGGCAAAAAATTATCACAAAGTCGCCTTTTGCGGTCTACAAATGGTTAGCGCCGGATTCGACTGATCTCAGGAGATTCTGCCGTAAACGCTGAATCTTGGGCTCAGTTTCGAACGGGAGTATTGGGGCCGTCCTAGTATCCAAAAGGCTTTCTGTAACTACTAGACCACGTTCGCGCGCCTCCAAGGATAGACGAAACATCAAGAGTACGGTATTGTGCATCATGTCTAACGCTCAACATCTACAATGTCGGGGCATGAACTTTCAAGGAAGTTTGGATAAGCTTATAGAAGATTTCGGGTTTATGCTTTCCTATCAGATATGGTCTGGCTAGACGATCATATGTACAACCATTGACAGGCAACATAGCCCTTGGAAGGAGGATTGTATAAGTCTAGTGCATCAAGGACAGAGCTTATCCGCAACCTCTTCTACCAACTTCCGCACGTCTTTCTTTGTAACTCCCGCCTCTCCACATCCGCCCTTTGCCAGTTTCTGCTTGAGTACATCACGAGCTTGCAACACTTCAAGTAAAGGCGAGAGTTGATTTTCATACGCAGGTGAAACTCGGAGGAGACACGCCAGCGATGCCGTGAGCCGATGTACTACCAAGTCAAGTCATCTAAGAAGATGTCCAGTCGACAACGACAAATGGACTTACCAACTTCCTCACTCGTAACTTCCCTGTTGAGCGCCTCCACAATGGCACTGACCATCTCAACCTCCCAATCCCCATCCTCTTGTGCGTTCCCGGAACCACCTCTCACTTTCTCAACTCTACCTTTTTGTAGATACGCAGTGACGTTGAATGCAAGACTCGCGGCTGCAGTGCGTACCGAACCATCAGTGTGCAACAGACTTGGAATCAGGATTGCAGCAAGGGCCGCACGCGCAGACGTGAAGAGAGTTTGTGCTAGGAGAGGTGTAGCGAAGGCATTAGAAAGGAGTCGTAGCGTCGTAAGAAGGAAGTTGCGTGGGTTGGAAGCCGAGTCGGGGTTTTGGAGCGACGTAGTAGCCTTGGCGATGAAGATGAATAGAGGATTAGATGCCACTGGGACAGAAGCGGCCCATGTACCCACGGCGGGATCGAGAAAGGCAAGACGCCATAGATCAACGAGCGGGAAGAGAGATGCAACGGGGAGAGCGGAAGAGAGGGCTGATGTAGCATGACTCCATGGTGTCAAAATGGCTGGCGTGGCGGACAGGAGCTTTGTTGGAGGCACTACGGCTGAAAATCGTGCTTTCAGGTATGGCGAGACTGTTCCAGAGAGGGTTTGTTTGACCTGAGTGGATGTAAAAGGTACTGAAGATGGCCACGTAACCGAATCGATGAAGGAGGTCAGTTTGGAAAGGACAGTGTCTATCGCAGGGACCTGCGTGAAAAGTATGGGGTTCAGGGAGAGGGCTTGAACCGCTGGGAGGGACAATGATGTATGAGGGTGTGCTGTGTGCGAGATAAGCGCCAGATCAAAGCGAAGAGATAAATCGGAACCTACGCGGGAAAGCTTGGAAGAGGAGTAAATCTACCTGTGTCCTCAGTTCGTTGGCGTCTGCACCTTTGAGTTCATCTAGCTAATGGAATACATCAGGTTTGCGACCTGACAGCTACTGATCGATGACCTCTCACCTTTTTACCGTCTAAAAAGAACATGAACGTCGGCGTCGCACGAACACTCCACTGACTCGCCAAACTATTCCCCAGACCTACATCAATATCGATTTTCGCAAACCCAGCACCACGACCATCGGCCTTGAGTCCTTTCTCCTCTGCGATCCTCTCAAAGACAGGCTCGATCATCCGACATGGTCCGCAAGTCGCGCTGGTGAAGAAGGCCACGGCAGCACGGTGGTTCTTGAGGAAGGTGTTGAACGAGGCTGGATTTGTGATGGCATGGATGGGCGCGGTGAGCGACTGGGTTGCGGTGTTAGGAGGTGCAGCTGTCGACGCTGTCGACGCAGCGGCTCGTGAAGCAAGAGCCTGAAGTAGTTGAGCTGCAAGTTGGGGGTTGGGAGTGGCTTCTGGAGGTGCAGTCGCAGCTGCAGCAGGAGTGGCTACTGGCTCAGGAGGGGTAGGTGCACTAGGTGAAGGGCGTCTATACATTGCGTCTATCGTTGGTCGAAGAGCAGCTCCAAAGGGTGTAGAGAGGAAATCGGTGGGAAGATCTATGGGGCGATTTATCAAAATCTAGATATACATTTGTGAGAGTTGTGATAGATTAACCCACCCTTGATGAATTCCGGTATTGACCCGCCCGTCAAGAAGCCAACAACGTCATTCGTGAACGAGTTACAATTGAAATCTGAGGTAGAAAATGTCAATTGGCGGACAGGGCGAATAGAAAATAATGAAGAACCTAGAAGATGGTACTGAGAATGAGATTAGATGGAGCCAATTCGAGTCTCAGTAAGTATCTGAAAACTCACTTTATCCGCGGTATAATGTTCCTTCATTTCCGCCAAATATTCACCAAAAGTTTCCTCGTCTATGGCAGTCTCTCCCATATCTATGATTTGCAACGGTGCGCCATGCTGTTATGATGTTCGCGTGAGCATCTCGTGCATTCTTCTACTAAAGCTCGTCACTCGCATGCGATCTACCAGGGAGTGTTGTGCTGATTCCCTGGCCATAGAATACTTCCTTCCCGAATATTACGACAGAAGTATGCCTAGATTCAGAAGGATATTGTGAGAAAGATGATGAACGTTTTCAAAGAAACATAAGACGAACCATATGCCATCGATTTGCCTACCAGTCAACTGTCTGGAAAGTTGTTTTGCCATTCCGTTGCTGAGATCGTATACATAGAGCTTGACAGGCGTAGTCATGTTTAATTTCTAGAATTATTGTGAATGATGAAGAGGTCGCGAAGAGAGGGAAGCAGTGAGTATAGATAGATTTAAGATTAGGAAAAGGACGCGTCATTCACGTGCAATCTGACATATGCATTGTCGTGATGGTTAACGTTGTGAGGGTCATGTACATGTATGTAAACTCATATCACTTCAGGAGATCCCTGGAGTTTCTTGAGAAAAAGTTGTTAGAAACATGTTATAGAGTTTCTAAGTTGTTTTTCTGAAGTAATACATAAAATCTATTTTGACAAACAGGAAAATAAAAGTTAAAGTTTCTCAATAATTTCCCTTGAGATAAAGGTAAAAATTTTCTTTCAGTTATTTGTGGAATACAGATAAATAAAATTAATTGTGTTTCTAGTCTTTTTCTTGAGAAAAACATAATGTTTATATTACTGTGTTCCTTTGTAAACACTCTTTGTATTTCTTTCAAGTATTTCTAAAGTAAAACAAAGAATTTTTCTATTTTTATGAGATAAACAAAAAGTTTTTCT
>JAGGAT010001208.1:0-10420 GCA_017657195.1 Termitomyces sp. T70a | reverse complement strand
TCAGGTGGAGAAAGTGGTCTGTGCACTGTAGAAAGAGGTATAAATAGCCCAAGTAGAGTAGCAAATAGACAGGCAATTGATAGGCAAAGGCTCGGTGGTTCCCAGGGAGTGAATCACTTAGGCTGGAGTTTGTTAAGACACCTCTACATTCAGAATATATATTTTGGAAGTAAAACAACCTCAATCTCAAGTATCTCTCAAGACATTAGTGTGGAGTTGTAGTGGATTTTCTAAGTCTTCAAGGAAGCCCCAGAACTATTAGTATTACTTACACCAAGTACTACAACAGTATTGCCTCTTATTAGAGGACCTGTATCAATACAGCTCACAACTAGATGTGTTTGTTTTGGCCCTGCATCAGTTCTTGCCATTCTTCACTACACACAAATTGTAGAGATTAACCACTACTGACAGTGATGTAAGTTACAATTACTTACCAAACCTGTTAGGTAAAGCATAATACTAAGAAACAAGAGTTTCGAATAGTATGTGTATTCAGAGTAGGAGCACTTGACCACAAACTATGGCAAGGCCTGAGAATGTGACATTGCCATGCAGCCCAAAAGGAATAGTGTCAATCAACTTTTCAATCAAACTGTAAATCCTATCATTTGTGCCTAATGCCAGTTTGGCTTCAGCCAAATCTCAGTTGAACAGATATCTATAATCATCACACTCTTGTGCACTTTTGGCATTCATTGACCTTCAGAATCATTACATTTGGTCCTACAACAAACTGTCTGCGCTAGTATCAACCTCAGTACATTCTTTTTAGGAATCCAGTTGCACTACTCACGCATTACGATCTAGTGGTGGGGTACAACTTATTTGTGGGTTGATGACAATAGCATTTGTATCATGTCCAGCAACAATGGTCCACTGACATGTAAATTGAGAAAATATCAACTCTATAATGAAGTCACACTTACTATGCCATAAATAACAGCTGCAACTGCACATGCACAGAGAAAAAGAAGCACTCGCAAGTTTTGGTCATGCAGCGCATATGTCCGTATTATGAAAAGTACTTGTTGAATAACACATTGTCAATGATTGACTTGTAGATGGACAATGTACTGACTTCCAACAATGATTTGAATGACCAGTATGAAATATTGATGGTAGAGAGCCAATAAAGTGCATTTAGTGAAAGGGAACTTTCAGCAGATTTTTGGGTACAATGATGTCAAACCTTACATCTTGGATGCTCAGCTAAGTAAAGAAGATAACATGAATTCAGATGGAAAGTACCTCGGCCCCAAATGTCCAAGAGTCTCAAACAAATGCAGGAATCACTGCGGGTGCTGGAAAATGTTTCCATTGGAAAAAGTGTAAAAGAAACATGTTATGCCATTTCTTTGTCAGCTTTTTCTTTTGGAAAAAGGCATTTTCCATTGTCTAATGCCTTTTTCCCTTTGAAATATGTGCCCTGGAAATAGCATAGCATGTTTCTTTTTCCCTTTTTGTAATGGAAACATTTTCCAGTGCCCGCAGTGAATGTCGCCAAACAAACTCAAGTAGCAATTGAGGTAAAAGAAGGCAGAGGTCCACGAGAGAGATTGCATAGACCAAAATCGGTCAATTTTGGCAGGTAGCATCAACGCATAATCATAGTAAAGTAGAGCTGCAAGCGTCTCTCTGTAAATGAGTGAAGGTGAGGAACAGCATTACATACTATATGAGACTAGATCGATGTAGTTGTTACTAATCCTGCAGAAATAATCAGATAACATGGACAAGGCCGAGGCCAGCAATCATATGCTTGAGAACGGTTGAATGCTGCAGCGTCATCAAACATTGAAAGGTCTTTCAAACGAGCTGGTCATGTCGGTCGTATGACAGTTCTCCAATGACAGGTTTATCTATATATCTGCATGTGACTTATTATATCTTTGTGACTTTAATAAGCTTACCGCTTATGCAATCAGAGCCATGATGTGGTGATCAGATTGTTGATCATTCTGCACAATGGACAAGTACTACAAGCAAATGATCTATGCATCATTTACCCGACTGTGCCCTGGCTTGCATTTGTCGATGTAGCATGGAAATCCACTAGATGATAGCATCTAATTCAAACACATCATCTGATTCACAGTGGTTGAATAAGCCTACTTGGTTGACACAAGGGGCATCCGGACCATAAGAGATCATAAACTGATTATTATAAGTGTGGCATCACCATGGTTCTCGGTACTCTTGTCAAGTGTCATCTCTAATACTTCTCCATCTGCCATCCTTGGCATTGGATCACGTCACTCAAAGGACAGCGCTGTTGTGAGCGTTCCACAGATATAGCTGACAGATGAGGCGTTTTTGTGTTGATGTCTGTCGCATGCTGCCTACATTTCTTATTTGTGTTAGTGTTACAATACAACCTGTGGAGTATGCAATGTCAGGAATGTTTATTTATATAGCTAAGCAACGCTATCAAGTAAGAGTGTACTTATTTACAATACCTGTTTCACTCTAGCTGAACTAGAATTAGTAGCAAATGATGGACGGGTTTATTGACAGGTTGATAAAGGAAAATCCCTTTCAGGATGCAACTATGTACATATCATTCCCAGCAAAACATGGAATAAAAAACTTGCCAAATGACTGGGAAGCAGGGTAGGGCCATGAGGAAAATGCATTATATGGATGTGGAAGATTGACATGACTATTTACATCTGGGTCGGTAGACTGAATGCGTTGGAACTTGGTTGAAAGTGCTGGATGGTAATTCTGGTGCATCTGAAGCCCAGATTGGATGTGCTACCCCTGATATCCAGACATATAGTTGCATGAATCTTCAAGTATAGTCAGTATGCCTCATCACAATGTTCTAATGTTCTCCTTTTAGCTTCTTTATATCTTTGTTTTCGCCCTGAATCAGCCACATAGCAGGAGTAAGGGTAGCCACATTGGCTACCCCAATTACCCTGCAGTTGGGAATGATTGGTAGTCAGTAAATCATCAATTATGGTGTGTAAGTGACCATCAAAGTGCTGAAGGAGTATGGCAACATCCATATCGATGTTGCTCACTTTGATAGGTATGATATGATTATTGGAACCCCCTTCATGAAGAAACATAAAGTCCAGTTGGACTTTGCCAATGATCAAGTGATCATTGATGGAATGGCCACTCTGGCACAGAGACTAGAGATGGATGAGTCAGACAGACAGCTGCATTGTTTCCAGACAATGGAGAAGCATTGTGATAAAAGACTGCCATGACTTGTAGATGGTGGTGGAGCTCCTGAAGCAGAAAGGACTGGTGAGTTGCTCATGGTGCATGCTGGTAGCAGTGCACTGACGTGTCATATAGGGTTCCATGCCACTAATGAAGAGTATTGAGATACTCTTCAATGGGGGGGGGGGGGAAGTTAAAACCTAGTCCAGAAGGCCAACTAGAGGATGAAAAGTTGCCCTGGACACAGATTTGGGACACACCAGTACCCAAACCTGTGATGGACTGGGACATTGATACATTGTCAGGGGGACCCACCTTTCATCCCTCCTTTTCACCTGCTAATCCTCCTCTGGCCACCCCTGCTATGATTTTCATTTATGCATTTCCTTGAGCTCTACCAACCAGTACCATTTCTAGGGTTCTAGCTGCACTGATTCTCTGTCCATAATTCATTTACTGTCAGTCCCCCAGTACAGCCACTTCCAGATTTGGACAACCTCCAGGTTTTCACTGTTTTAGGTTAGGGTTGAGGCTTTCTGTTATTCTGTACAGTAGCTCTCACACATTCAGAGCCTTGGAAAGGCCACCTTTGGCATAAGAAATCCTTAGAGTTGTTCTCTTTGGATCTTCCTCTGCCAGCTGTGTGGATTAGCTATAGCCTCCAGAGGTTGCCCTTACACCCACAAATGCTACATGAGTGGAACCAGGCCACACTCTTGTTTTGTATCCCAAAGAAGGATGGGACCTTGCAAACAGTCCTAAATGCTCACTAGCATAATGACAATATAGTTAAGGATGTCACACTCTTGCCTAACTAGGAAGTCATATGTGAAGACATGGCATGTGCCAAGGTGAGATCAAAAATTGACCTCACTGATGCATATGAACAAGTGTGGATATGTCTGTTGGATGTACCCAAAACTGCATTTATGACAATTACAGGAACACATTAGTCATATTATGCAGATTGGTGACTGCAATGCACCAGCTACCTTCCAGTGCCTTATAATGTCCATCTTCAGGGATGTCATAGGACAATGGATGCATATGTATTTAGATAACATCTTCATCTACTCAGACTCAATTGAGGAGCATGAGAAGCATCTAGGCATAGTCTTTTGAGCAACTATGCTATAATAAGCTTTACCTCAAATGGAAGAAGTGTGAACTCTACATGGAGTGTGTAGAGTGCTTAGGGCACATCATAGACAATCAGGGTATTCACTCTGATAAGTCTAAGGAATGGCACATTTCTAGAACCTATAATGATATTCAATGCTTTGTGAGCCTGTTAAACTATATCAGCTATTCTTTGCCTGATATATCAACATATACTGGGTCTTTCATGGTGATGGCACAGAACAGGTCACCACTTCATTGGCAACTCCTTCATCAGCAATTTGTCATGACCCTGTCATGACACTCCCCCCCCTGCCACCCCAAACCCCCCAACAACTCTGGGCCATCACGCATTCCCCCAAACCATCACGCATCACCCTGGGGCATCACAGGAACCCCCTGGCCCATCAGCAGATCACTCAACCCCCACACAGGCCATGTAGCCATCACGCATCATGTCACTCACCGAATGTTCATACCACCACCAATCATGTGGTCCCCTCACACAATCTCCCCAATACAGCTGCTCTCCATCCTGCCACCACCCATAAAATTCTGGAACCTGCCCTGGAGCTCTTCTGAGACCACACACCTTCTACTCATAGTATATAAGGACCATAGGTAGCTTCCATGTACCTTAGTCTCAATATTAACAATAACTACCTGTGTTGCTTAACTTCTGTTTGAAATCTCTTTGTGCTTGCTTCTGTTTTCTTTGTGCTTGCCTTGATTACCATTCTGGCATGCACACTATCAACTGGTGTGCACTCCACCTACTTACAATTGTTCCTGTCTTGTCTCCAGGATTTCCCCGTTGACTCGACCACTCACCCAACCCCGGAGTAAGCCCATCACCCTCGGGGATTCACTCCACATCCATCTTGAGCCCCGGAACCACCCCGGAGCTCTCCACCCCACGTTTACGTAGTTCAGCACTTGCTTGCACCTCATAAGACCATTGCTTGCTAGGGAACCTAACACAATGTTTTAATATGGTCAAGCATATCTGTAGTGAAACACCAATCATTTGACCTATTGATCCTCAGAAAGAGGATTCTATTTGACTGATATGTAATGCCGTGAAGACTGGCATCAGTGTGATGTATGAGCAAGGGCCTACCTGGCAGGCCTGCAGGCCTGCTGGGTTTATGTCTAAGAAGTTTACTAATGCACAGCAAAATTATGCCATGCATAAACTTGAGACATTTGCTATACTGGAAGCTCTCCTTAAGTGGGAGGATAAGCTTCTGGGCTATAAGATCCAGGCCCTTGAGTTATCCAAAACTCAACAGAATCTGTCCACACTCAATGACACTGGATAGACTACTTGTCCAAGTTCAATCTTGATATTACATATGTCAAAGAAGAACTTAACAAAGTAGCAGACTGCTTGTCACACTATTATGAGAGTGATATGTCCAAGGACATACACCACATTTATGACTATGTGCATGCAGATGTGAGAGGATAAATTCTGAGGGAGATAATTTGCCCCCTCAAAGGGTATCTGAGCTGCAGGCACACATAAAGCAGTTGCATGCCTGTGTGGGACATCAGGGTGATTCATCCTGGACCACTACAAAACAGGAGAAAGCCTTGTGATCATGAAGCTCAAGCTCTTGATGAAGGACAGGAGGATGGCTCAAGCTACCTGCCTGTAGTTGAGGAAGTGGAAGGTCATTTTGGTGAGGCCTTGAAGGCCTCATCACCAGCTATCACTCCTTGCAACTACTTTGATGCTAGCTTCTGTAGACAGGTGAATGCAGGATATGCTAAAGATACCCTGTTCTCCAAGATCCAGGAACATCCAAAGAACTATAAAGCCTTCAGAGTGACAGATAGTTTAATCTAGATCAAAAGTCTAGCTAGTACAGGGGTATCATGTATACCTCAAGACTGCTACTTGGTTACCCAGATTCTTGACCAGGTGCATAGCATCCTGGGCCAAAAAAGAGTTCCAGGGCAGATCCCAAGATTCTATGGGTGGTGGCAGGGCAGAAAGCAGCTATTTTGAGGAGATCACACAGGCAGGCCATGAGAATGATGGTGGTTGGGGTCAAGTGATCTGTATGATAGCTTAGAGATCTTTGTGATGGCTCAGAGTAATGCATGATGGCTTGGAGAGATGTGTGATGGCCCAGGGTGATGCATGATGGCCTGGAGAGATGCATGATAGCAGTGTGCTGCAGGTAGAGCATATGAGGGAGGGCATGGTTTGTGGGTGTTGGAAGTGTCAGGGATGGTCCTGGGGGAGGTCAGGGTTCTGGGGGAGGGGCACTGGAGGTGGGCAGGGCATTGGGGGCATGCAAGTTGTGACAGTTACATTCTCTGCCTATACCTACTAAACTATGAGATTCTATCAGAATGGACTTTATAGGACCATTTCCAGAATCCAAGAAGTATAACTATTTGTGGGTAAACATCTGTCACATGACTAGCATGGTATATCTGATACCAGTGCATACAACCATGATAGCATTGCAACTGTTATGGATATACTTGCAAGAGATAGTGAGGCTACATGATGTGACAGGATGGCCCTGTTACTTGTGTACTTTGTATAGTCAGTATTGTTATCCTTAATAATAATACTTACAGGATCATATTCAGGAAGTACCTGAAGAAGCAGAGTATGCTGATGTAGTAGAGAAGGAGATCATCTCTCCTAATGTGGCAGAGCAGATGAATGCCCAGAGAATCATGGGTGAGCAGGGCAACAGATATAAATTGTTGACAGATGATGAAGCCAAAAACAATACTCAGCAGTGAAAAACTGCATACTATCCAGCTGAGAGTATTCTGGGATTTGCATCCTGAAGTAACTAAGTTCACTGCACAGACTCAGTTGGAGTGATATGCAACCTTGCATATCACATAGCATTGGATAGACAAGGACATGTAGTTCTCCCAATTATTCAGTAGCCAATATACTGATTTGGTGGTCTAGATATTCCTGGTAGAGCTGCAGAATGGCTACTGATCCTCTATGGGCACAGCAGATTGGCATGTTCTTGGCCAAGCAATTCAAGATGGACACTAACTATAACAATTGATTTGTAGTATAGCATGTGCAGGGTAAGTATGGTGATTAGCCAGCCCTTGACAGAAAAGGAGAGGTGGAACATTTTGCATGACCAGGTCCTGATAGGAGTAGGCCAACTAGTAAGCCTAGTCTGGTGGATATGTGCTTTATGTGTGGGTGCCAGGGCACTATGCCAACAGCTGTCTGAACAAAAGTGGTGCAAGGCCACAAAGAAAGGGGTATACCCCCCAGATGCAGCTGTAAGCTGCTAATACTGCAGTAGCTGGTGAGAGTGGGGATAAAGCCTCTGATAGTCCCAGATAAGCCAGAGGACCTGGAACAGCCATTGGAAATAGTGAGCAGAGAGCCTGATAGAGTAGTCATGGAAGGAGAGGAGGATGTTACCATTGATATATATGACAATGGCTACTACAGTTATGACAGCAACTCAGAGTGCCTAGTGGCAATGACAGATTGGCCTACACAGGAGGAGAATCAATGCAGTGACTTTGTTCAGATGAAGTAAGTCAAACTGTGCAAGGTTGGAGAGAAGCTCCAACAACCTACACTCTTGCATGCTGCCAAGAACTGCCTGGCATTGTATGTGGAGGTGAATAGCCACAAAGCCTGGACTCTGTGGGATTCCAGGAGTATGACTTTAGGGCTGACATCCCAGTTTGTGCATGTGTATAGTATAACTATTCAAGTACAGTTTAGCATGAATGTGTCAGTCCAATGCCTGGCTTGAATAGCCAGAAGTACATGTATGTAGCAAATTTTAATCGCTATGATATGATCTTAGGAATGCTTTTCTTGCAGCATCACAATATTGTTTTTGATTCTGAGTGAGAGCAGATTCTGGTGGATTGAAGACAAATCCCAGCCAATAGTCCACTAGGAGAGGACACTGACAGGCATTTATAATGCCACTGAGCTAATGAGAAGCATAAGGACCTCCCCTGGCTTGACCCATGGGTGCAGAGACAGATGGCTCACCAGAGAAATCTAGTAGATAGGGAGGAGCATAAAGGGCTGGACCCTGCATTGGTAACAGACAATGATGCTGGTATACTAGCATGGAAAGGGAGTGCCCTATTACATTGTTGAAAGTTAAGCTTAATGACTTGGAAGGATGGAAATCTAGGCAGGGTGGTGAGCAATACCAGGATGATGCAGAGGTGAGGAACCCTTGGAACTGACCAGTATTATATCTGGAGAGTACCTGGGTGTATGACCCAAGAATGCCCTGCAAGTGGAATGAAGGAGTGGTGGCCACAAGAGCATGTAATCTGCTCAGATTGGGAAATATACAGCCTGCATATTGGTAGCAAAGACTGGCAGAAACATTGAAGAGATTTTTGATCTGACATGAAGGGGAAACCCTTCCAGCAACCTTGTCAACAGTAGAAGGTCCAACAGCATGGCTTCATGTTCCTGATAATAGCATGGAATGAGTGCAAGTGGCCAGGAATAAGCATAAGAGGCAGAACCAACATCCTAGCCTGAAAAAGGGGGCAGGTTCCCTAGCATGTAATCAGAAGAAGGCAACCAGCCTTCAGGAGGAGGATATTCTGCAATTGTGCTAGCAATAGCAGGAAGAATTTGCAGACATGGTTAATAGAAGTAAGGAGGAGCTTCTTCTATGGCAGGAGGTGAATCATGAGATTAACTTCATTGATGAGACCAAGCAGTACAAGTACACTTCAGAAAATGTAGCATGTTTTCTAAGAAAAAGGTGTCAGAAATATATTTTTCAATCTCTGACACTTATCTCTCAAGAAACATGTGAAATATTGTGTCAGGAAATTTCAGAAAATATGTAAAATATTCTTTTAATGTTTTTTTCATAGAATAATAAATTTTTCTGTTATTTATCTTAAGAAATAACAATAAAAATAGTTGAAATGTTCTCAATTATTTTCTTAAGAAACATGTGATATGTTTCAGCACATGATTCTCAAAAAACCTTTGTCATGTTCATGCATTGTACCCAGAAAAAAACTCTTTGTTCTACTTGAGATACATGCAGCAGAATATTTTAAAATATTTTGTAAGAAACACACAATCAAAAAATGCAACAATATGTTATACAGAAACAATGTACAAAAACATGTGTCATGTTGCTTGGCATGTGACTGTTGATTTGCTTGTTAAAATGCTTAATATGTAGTATTGAGCTGTATACTCAAGCTCTTGTTCACTTTGTGTGATGGTATCAATTAACATTCATTTCAGGCATCTCAATAAGCAAATTTATGGTTGCATGCTGAGCAATGTGCTGAGCAACACGACACATGTTTCTGTTGACTGTTGCCAAACAATATTATAGAAATTTCAAATGCATGTTTCTTGAGAAGTATTATAAGTTATTCTAACACATCTTTCTCAAAAAGAAGAAATAGTGTTTCTTGAGATACAGCACAAGAAACACAACAAAGATTTATTAAGAAACACATGGTGAAACATATTATGTATTTTTTTAAGAAAATCATCAAGAATATTTCAACTATTTTGATTATTTTTTCTTAGGATAAAACATGGAAAAATTTATCATTCTATGAAATAAAAATTAAGAGAATATTTGATATATTCCCTGAAAATCTCTGATATAATATTTTACATGTCATGAGAAAAAGGTGTCAGAAATTGAAAAACATATTTCTGATACTGTTTTCTCAGTGATACGACATTGCCACACTATTTGGAACATGACAAACACTAGAAGTCAAAATAAACATCTATCAAGGCTACATAACTGTTATCCTATTTCCCACTTTTGGATGCCTGTTTCGATGCCACAGGCTAGTTTCTTGTGCTGTCATTCCTCTTTTCTATTCTTAGCTTCTCCTTCCCCATTTATCTTTTTCTCCTTTGTATTCTTCCATTCATAAGTTTCTGTTTCCCCTTTTGGCCCTTCCCTCCATTTATCTTCTTCTATTCATCTTCTCTTTGTATTTTTCCATTTATCCTCTCTTTATCTCCTTTCAGCCAACATCCCAATCTGGTTATTCTTAGATCAGATCTTCCTTTGATCTAGATCCTGCCAGATTGATGCCATTCCAGTGCTTTTGCCAGTTCCATGCTTCCCTCCCATTACAGTGG
>JAGGAT010001207.1:0-10435 GCA_017657195.1 Termitomyces sp. T70a | reverse complement strand
AGAGAATGCCGGCGGAGTGTGGAGCCTGTATGCAGGGGTGATGGCGTGGTTTTCATTAATCATCCGGTGGGAGCGGCACGTGCCGATAGGGGTCGTGATGCGTCACGTGACCGAGACGCGTCGAGTTTGAAGGTAGTGGGATGCTCCTTGTGGGGAGGAGAGCCTGCGAGCTGGTGATGTCCGTGACTTCCCATGGAGCAGGCGGCAAGGCTAACTGTCACGTGAGTAGTTTTGCCGTTGCCTGTAGGTGTTGTAGTTGGCTGCGAGGATGCGTCGGTGCTGCGAAGGGGACTTGCTCGTAGGGGGCTGCTGGAGTCTTGCCGCCTTGGGTCAGTATTAGTGCGTTAAAGGCTTAAAATGTGTGGGGCTAAACCAGGGGCTCATCACCGCCGTCACCTCCAAGCCCATCCTCATCTTCCCCAACAATGACCGTCCTTTCCGCATCAAGGCTGACAGCTCCAACTTCACAACTGGTGCAGTCTTGTCCCAGCAGTCCCCAGAGGACAAGAAGTGGCACCCCGTGGCCTTCTACTCCAAAAGCCTCAATGCCATGGAACATAATTACAAAGTCCACAACAAGGAGATGTTGGCCATCATCTGGTCTCTGGAGGAGTAGCGTCATTTCCTGGAGGGCGCACGGCACAAGTTTGAAGTCTGGATGGACCACAAGAACCTGGAATACTTCTGGATGGCCAAGAAGCTCAACCATTGCCAGGCCCGATGGTCCCTCTACCTTGCCAACTTTGACTTCTCCCTGCACCACAAACCAGGAAGGAGTATGGGGAAGCCTGATGCCCTGTCCCAACGTGCAGACCATGGCTCTGGAGCCAGAGATAACACCAACATCATCATCCTCCACCTGGAGTTATTTGCCATCCATGCCCTGGAAGGGGTGTCTGTTCAGGGAGATGAGGTAAGCATCCTCCAGGACATCTGTTAGGGTAACCGTGAGGGCATCCAGGAGGACTCCATAGCTAAGGCCACCCTAGCCCTGCGATCTGGTAAACCTACCAGAACAAGATTGGTGTACATCAATGAATAGAGCCTACAGGATGGCCTCCTCACCTTCCATGGCCATATCTACATTCCAAATGACCCAGAGCTCCAGAGATGCATTGTTGAGCAGCACCACGACTCCTGCATTGCTAGACACCCCAGCCACTGGGAAACATTGGAGCTAGTGTCTCGTAACTACTGGTGGCCCCAGATGTCGCAATAGATTGGTTCCTACACCAGCACCTGTGACCTGTGGCTCCAGACCAAGCCCCAACATCACCTCCCGGTAGGACAACTACACCCTCTCCCAGTACCCACAGCATGCTGGAGTGTAGCATCCATTGACTTCATCGTGGAACTCCCAGACTCCCATGGCTACAATGCTATCATGGTGATTGCGGACCTGTGTGGTAAATGCGCTCATTTCATCCCCATCCACACCACCTGTTCTGCCATGGATGCCGCCAACCTCTACAGAAAGAACGTCTGGAAGCTCCATGGCCTCTCCAACGCCTACGTCTCCAATCGAGGCCCACAGTTTGTAGCGGAGTTCACCTGCAAGCTCTACCACCTGCTCCATGTCAAGCTCCACACCTCCACCGCATACCATCCCCAGTCCAACAGACAGACAGAACGGGTCAACCAGGAGCTCAAGCAGTACCTCCAACTATTCTGCAATGAGCGGCAGGACGACTGGGACAAGCTCCTTCTGGAGGCAGAGTTCCAGTACAACAACCACATTCACTCTGCCACCAAGGTTTCCCCGTTCCTCCTGGACACCAGACATCACCCCCAGATGGGATTCAAACCCCCTGGACATTGATCGGAGAATGAGTCCATCAATGAGTTTGTAGACCAGATGCGCAAAGCACAGGAGGAGGCCAAGGCAGCCCTGACCAAGGCAAAGGATGACATGGCCCGATACTATGACTGTGGACGGCTTCCAACGCCCACGTACAAACCCGGAGACCGTGTATACCTGGATGGATCAGACATTGCCACCACCTGACCCTCAAAGAAGCTGTCCCACCACCAACTGGGGCTGTATGTGGTGGAAAGACAGGTGGGCTGTCAGGTTCTGCTGACTATGGGGGCTTCCAACTGCAAGCGGCTCCTTACTAGGCGGACTTGACATCTGAGGGAGTAGTCCCAGACAGAGAGCAGGAGTTTTGGAGGAAGTCCAAATAGGTGGGAGGTGCTCTGGGGGTGCGTGGAGTACCAGGGAGTGAGTGAGAGGGTGTCGGGGCTCCGAGCAAAGTCCAGAAATGAGGGGAGTAGTGAGGGAGGTGTGCGGAGGCGAGATAGGAGTAACTGGGAGACTGAGACAAAGTCCAGGAGACTGAGGCAAAGAGAGAGAAAGAGACTTAGAAAAACCGAGAGACTTGGAGAAAAGAGAAGATATAGATTGGCAGACAGGTTAGGCAGACAAGCTCATACAAAACAGAGGTACGACAAAGTAACGGCAAAGGTAATATCAAGACCACTCTAGCAGAGTGCTACCTATGGATTTAAATAGGGAGGTCCAGGACCAGCTCGGGGAGGTTTTAGCCTGGGGGTGACGATTGGGGTTGGTGTGCAGGGCTGTGTATCCAAGGTATTGAATGGCATCAGAAATGATCATGCGGGGTGTCTGGGGGTGGTCACATGGGAAGCCCAATGATTGGTGGGTGTTCAGGTTGGTAGGTTGGGTAGGAGGGTCAATTGGGGGTTTTTTGGGTGAAGGTGGGCACCAGACTTGATGAGGGGTTGATGGGAGTTATGCTGGGGTGCCAAGGCTGATAGGAGGTGTGCTGGGATGCCAGGTCTGATGGAGGTGTGTCCCTTGGGTTGTTGGCGAGGGTCCTGTTGTCCCAGGGCGGTTGGGATGATCTGGTGGGCATCCAGGGCTTGGAACTTAGTGCGGGTTGTGACATGGGCCCCTTGGCTTATTGACTCCACCTACCCCCTGGAATGCAACAGCTGCACCCAGTGTTCAATGTAGTCAAGCTCCTGCTAGCCCCCGACAACCCCATACCTGGCTGACGAGCTCTGCCGCCACCACCCCCAGTCCTGGCTGCTGATGGCCCAGAGTATGAAGTGGAAAAGATCCTAGACAGCCATCTATTCCACTGCAAGCTACAGTACAAGGTCAAGTGGAAAGGCTAGGGTATTGAAGACATCTCCTGGGAGCCCACCGATGGCATCCATGTGCCCACCCTTATTAGGGAGTTCCACTGCACCCACCCCAATGCACCCCAAGCCATCCAAGGCACCTACCCCATCTCTCCAACTGACCAAGCAGTCTAGGATCTCTTCTATCCCACGCATTGAGTTGCCGCACTCTAGAGGGGGGGTAATGTCAGGGGACTTCCTTTTTGGGACCTCTGGGACTGATCTGAGGTGGTCCAGACTTCTCTGGACTGTCTCTGGGGTTAGGGTTTAGGTGCAGTCATGCTGTACAGTATGTTCCCATGCTCTCCACCTCCACCTGATGCGCCGTGTGCCGGCAGAGGAGTCCTTAGACTTGTTCTCTTCAGATTTCCCTCTGCTAGGTGATTAGTTACTTTCCTGTCATATTGTATGGTTCTAATACATCTTTGGATTTTCCTCTGCCAGTTGTGTGATTAGCTGCAACCTCCAGAGGTTGCCCTTACAAATAGATAGGTTCTGACTTATGGCCTTGTGCGTGAAAGGCTCAGTAACAACATTACAAAAGACTTTGAAAGCGAAGGAAATGGACAAGAATCAAGTGGGTGAAAGGCCACCAGGGCCATGAAAAGAATGAGGGGGTGGACAAGCTCGCTGGAGAAGCAATAAATAAGCCACCAGAACCCCTAGATGAAGTAGTTGACCCAACACTAGGGTGCACCGGGGCCAAACTTTCAATCTTGACTCAGTCCCTGGCCCATAAAGCCATCCAAGCTTGTAAGCTGGAGGAATCAAAAGCCAGGAGAGCAAGAACCCTACAAAACCTGGAGCATACAAAAGACTGTGTAAAAGAGATGTTTGACAAGTGCCTGACCTTGGCTGCAATCTAAGATATAAGGACCTTTCATGTCCAGCACGTTATTTTCTTTGGATGACCATGCACAATGCATACATGGTGGGAGACTACTGGCTAAGCCCCTCCTTTAGTCCAGCACTCCAGGAATGAACAGAATGCCAGTTCTGCCACCAACTGGAAATGATGGCTCATATCCTAACAGAATGCTTATTCCCAGGCTAAGATGAGATATGGCTCCAAGCCAAAGCACTTTGGAAAAGAAAGAGCAAAGATATGTAGCACAAACCAGTCCTGAAAACAATTCTTGGGGCGCCCATGGCAGAATTCCTAAACAAAGATAAGAAGCACATTGAAGGTCAGGCAAGACTATACAAGATTATCATGAATGAAGCAGCACATCTAATCTGGCATCTATGCTGCAAGAGGATAATACAAAACAAGAATACACCCTTCACTAAGAAGGAAGTAGTGAACTGCTGGCTGAAAGCCATCAATGACAGACTAGTCCTAGATCAAAGTCTGACAAACCCAAAGTACGGAAAGAAAGCTACACCTGTGAAGACTGTCCTGAGGACATGGAGCAGGGTGCTCATGTATGAGAAAGATCTTCCGGATAATTGGATTGGAAGAGCCAGGGTTTTAGTGGGTACAGGTTTCACCCATGGCTTGGAGAGGGGAGGAGAAGGGATTGGGTAGAAGGTGAGATGAGGAAGCCATGGGGGGATGTCCCTAAGTCCCACACTAAGTGCGCAAAGCATTTCCTTGGGGTGGCAAATACAACAAAAACTATGACTACTAACACTATGGGATTGTGTTTCCCTGTACCAACCATGGGCAAAGCAGGAACAACTTTGGCATTGGCCACTAAGCTATACTAAATGCTCCACCAAAAAAACAAAAAAAGGTATCCAGCAAGGTGCATGTAGCATTTGAACAGAAGTGATCTGTTGATAGCATGGATAGTGAGATATCTGTAAGGGTGACCTCTGGAGGTTGTGGCTAATCACACAACTGGCAGAGGGAAATCCAAAGTATATTAAAAGGTAAATATAACAAGAATAGTAAGTGGGTAAATACCTGGCAGAGGGAAATCCAAAGAGAACAAGTCTAAGGATCCCTCTGCCAGAGTCTGAGAAAATAAACATAGGTCACGTGTCCGGTGGCTGTGCTAGCTCCGGACTAAACTCCGGTCTAAAAGTAAGTAATCAATGGAATAATGTAAGTATGGGGACACCAGGGAGAATAGATATAACAGGGAAAAGGAGAGAGAAGGGGAGTCTCCTGACATCACCCCCCCTCTAGGGTGCGGCAACTTGACGTGCGGGATAGAACAGGTCCCGGACTGCCTGGTCAGTGGGGGAGACGGGGTAGATGCCTTGGATGGCGCGGGAAGCGTCTGGGTGCGTGCAGTGGAACTCCCAAACCATAGCGGGTGCGTGAATGTTGTCAGCGGGTTCCCAGGAGATGTCTTTGATACTGTAGCCCTTCCACTTGACCTTGTACTGTAGCTTGCGGCGGAATAGATGGCTATCCAGGATTTTCTCCACCTCATATTCCAGGCCATCGGCAGCCAGGACTGGGGGCGGTGGCGGCGGAGCTCGTCGGCCAGGAATGGGGTCGTCTGGGGCTGGCAGGAGTTTGACTACATTGAAGACCGGGTGCAGCTGACACATTCCAGGGGGCAAGCGGAGTTGGTAAGCCAAAGGGCCCACCTGTCTTTCCACTACATACGGCCCCAGTTGGCGATGAGACAGTTTCCGGGATGGCCATGTGGTAGCAATGTCCAACCTGTCCAGGTATACGTGGTCCCCAGGCTTGTACGCAGGTGCTGGAAGTCATCTGCAGTCATAGTAACGGGCCATGTTGTCCTTTGCCTTGGTCAGGGCTGCCTTGGCCTCCTCCTGTGCTTTGTGCATCCGATCCACAAACTTGTTGACAGACTCATTCTCCGACCGACGTCCTGGGGGTTTGAACCCCATCCGGGGATGGTGTCCCGTATCCAGGAGGAACGGGGAGACCTTGGTGGCAGAGTGAATGTGGTTGTTGTACTGGAACTCCACCTCCGGAAGGAGTTCATCCCAATTGTCTTGCTGCTCATTGCAAAACAGCTGGAGGTACTGCTCCAGCTCCTGATTGACCCGTTCTGTCTGGCCATCGGACTGGGGGTGGTACGCGGTGGAGGTGTGGAGTTTGACGTGGAGGAGTCGGTAGAGCTCGTGGGTGAACTCCGCTATGAACTGCGGGCCTCGGTCGGAGACGTAGGCATTGGAGAGACCATGGAGCTTCCATACGTTCTTCCGATAGAGGTTGGCAGCACCCATGGCGGAACAGGTGGTGTGGGTGGGGATGAAGTGAGCGCGCTTACCACACAAGTCCACGACCACCATGATAGCGTCGTAGCCATGGGAGTCCAGCAGTTCTGTAATGAAGTCGACAGAGGCCACGCTCCAGCGTGCCGTGGGTACCGGGAGGGGGTGTAGCTGTCCGACTGGGAGGTGACGCTGGGGCTTGGTCTGGAGGCACAGGTCACAGATGCTGGTGTAGGAGCCAATATACCATGACATCTGGGGCCACCAGTAGTTACGGGACACCAGTTCCAACGTCTTCCAGTAGCCAGGGTGCCCAGCGATACGGGAGTTATGGTGCTGCTCAACAATGCGCCTCCGGAGTTCTGGGTCATTTGGAATGTAGATGCAGCTGCGGAAGGTGAGGAGGCCATCCTGTAGACTCCATTTGTCGGTGTGCACTGACCTGGAACCGGAGAGTCTCCCAGCAGGGCTAAGGCAGCCTTTGCTACTGAATCCTCCTGGACGCCTTCACGGTTGCCCTGGCGGATATCCCGGAGGATGCTTACCTCAGCTCCCTGGGTGGATACCCCTTCCAGAGCACAGATGGCGAACAACTCTGGGCGAAGGAGGACAATATTGGCATTGTCTCCGGCTCCGGAGCCATGGTCTGCACATCAGGACAGAGCATCAGGCTTCCCCATGCTCCTTCCAGGCTTGTGGTGCAGAGAGAAGTTGAAGTTGGCCAGGTACAGGGCCCACCGGGCCTGGCGACGGTTGAGCTTCTTGGCCATCCTGAAGTATTCCAGGTTCTTGTGGTCCATCCAAACTTCAAACTTGTGCCTTGTGCCCTCCCGGAAGTGATGCCACTCCTCCAGTGACCGGATGATGGCTAACATCTCTTTGTCGTGGATTTTGTAATTGTGCTCCACGGCATTGAGGCTCTTGGAGTAGAAGGCCACGGGATGCCACTTCTTGTCCTCCGGGGATTGCTGGGACAGGACAGCACTGGTTGCAAAATTGGAGCTGTCGGCCTCAACACAAAAAGGGCGGTCATCGTCGGGGAAGGTGAGGACAGGCTTGGAGGTGACGGCGGACTTCAGAGCGTCAAACGCCTGTTGCTCTGCGTTCCCCCAGGTCCACCCTACGTCCTTCCTGGTGAGGTCGAATAGTGGCCGCGTGTGATGGGAAAAGTCCTGGATGAACCGCCGGTAAAAGTTGGTGAACCCCAAGAAAGCCTGTACCTCCTTCTTGTTCCGGGGCTCCGGCCACTGGGTGACGCTGGCCACCTTGACAGGGTCCATTTCCACCATGCCGTGCGAGATAATCAGCCCAAGGTACTCAATTTGGGTCCGTTCAAACTCGCACTTCTCTGGTTTGAGGAAGAGCTGGTGTAGACGGAGATGGTCCAGGACAACCCGGGTGATGCGATGATGCTCCTCTAGGTCTTTAGTGTATATGAGGATATCATCCAGGTATACGCATACTACGCCATCAGCAATGAGATCCCGGAAGATGTCGTTCATCATTGTTTGGAAGGTGGCTGGACTGTTTGTGAGCCCGAAGAACATTACCAGAGGCTCAAACAGCCTGCAGTTGGTCTGGAATGCTCCCTTCCACTCATCCCCCTCCTGGATGCGCACGTTGTTGTAGCCCCATCGGACGTCCAACTTGGTGAAGTAACGTGCACCCCGGAGGTTGTTGATGAGTTCGGAGATGAGTGGGAGGGGATAACGGTTCTTGATAGTCATCGCATTGAGCACGCAATAGTCTTGAACCAACCAGAGGGAGCCATCCTTCTTCTTGATGAAAAACACCGGTGAGGCCATCGGAGACTTGGAGGGGCGGATACATCCTGACTCGAGATTCTCCCGGAGGAACGCGTCTAGCTCATCCTGTTCCTTGGGTGCGAGTGGGTAGACTTTGCAGTTAGCAGGCTTTACATCGGGCATTAGCTCGATAGCGTGGTCCCACTGCTTGTGTTCCGGGAGGGAGTCAAACGAGGCCTTTGAGAAGACGTCCTCAAAGTCGTGTAGGTGGTCAGGGACTGCATCTTGGAAGGCCCGGGGTTGGGCGTTCATTGCAAAGGCCTGGGCCAGCTGCTGGGAAGTGGTCTGGCTGGCCCGGATCTCCTTTGGAGGGGGAGAGGGCCGTAAGGTTGTTGCGTAGATGCGGTCTCCTGCCTCGATGGCACCGTCCGGCTGTTCTGGGTCCCGGGCGAGTCGAAACTCTCCTTCACTTCCCTCTTCCTGCCCAGAGGCTCTGCTGCCATGCCTGTTGTCCTCATAGAGGGCCTCTCTATGGGGGAACGCCAGAGGTGGGGAGTCCAACAGGTCAAGGTCCGTGAATGGGAGGTGTCCCACTCGACACGCCTGGATAGCTGCACGTTCCCACATAGCGGTGCGCCGCTCCTTCTTTGACTCCTCCACGCAGGTGGTGCAGCGTCGGGGGCACCGGCTCATCCTCACCTCTCCCTTGGTCCAGTTGATCTCTGGATTGTGCTCCCAGAGCCAGGTAAAGCCAAGGATCATGTCCTGCTTCCCCAGACTGGTGACCGCAAAGGTGGCTCTCTCGGCGTGTGACTGGTAGTGGAGGACGAGGTCTACTACTGCACAAATCAAACCAGCCTCATTTGGGGTACCATCAATGTTGTACACCAGAATCGGGGAGAGGAGGGGTCGGGTGGTGAGCCTGTGGCGCTCCATGTAGCCCGTGTCTACAAACAGTCCAGTCGCCCCGGAGTCTAGGAGGGCAACGACGCTCCGGACCTGCTGAGTGTCGGTCGTCTCTACTTCAACGTTGAGCCGGAGCGAGTTAGCAGACGGGGTGGAGGCTACCACGTAGCGACGGGGGAGGCGGCGCTCCCAGGCAGGGAGCCGGGGCCTTGTTGGGGCCAGGGGTTTGGGTACGTCAGAGGGGGTGCTTATGGTGGCCATGGCCGGGGTATCAGCAGAAGCTATATTGGTCTCTTCTACCGACAGACAGGCAAACCGATTTGCACTAAGCAACAGGGGCATACTACTCACCTGTTGCTTCTCTAAAAACCCCCTTCTGGCATCTCCACGGTGGCCTTGGCATCTGGTGCCTCCTCCTCGAGGTTGTTTGGGGTGGTTGCATCGGGCGAAGGGACCCCAGCGGAGTCCCGGGTAGCCAGGAGCTGCAGGAGCAGCTCCTCCTGTTCCTCAGGGGCGAGGAACCGGACCTCAAGGCCCAAAGGGCACCTGCGTGCGAAATGCCCGGCTGCGCTGCAGTGTTGGCATAGGAGCGAGAGGATGGCTCGTTGGCAAGAGGTGTTGACGTCCACGGGTATTCCAGGGGGCAGTGCGGGGCGTCCCGGAGTAGCTACCAGAGTTGGATCTACTGTTGGGAGTGGTCGTACACGCAAGGCCGGGGCAGGAGGACGAGCAGTGGGGGGAGGGGCCATGGCCCAGCAGAGGTCGTGCTTGAGCTCTATGAGCTGCCACTGATCTCGGGCCACCCGGTACCAGGAGTCCACGCAATTGTTGGAGGGGCGTCCTTCTGCAAGATTGTCCATCCGTTCCATCAGGGTCGGGTTCAACCCCTCACAGAAGGTGAGGCAAAGTTGTAGGCCGTCGGGGTAGTTGGCCTGCTCCATGAGGGCCCAAAACGAGTTGATGTAGTCATCCAGGGACCTCCTGCCTTGCCCATACTGGTCCTTGTCCCGTAGGGCCAGTGCAGCAGTCTTGGCTGGATTTCTCGGGAAGAACTCATCCCTAAATTCCTGCTCGAAAGCGGCCCAGTCTGCAAACCCTGCGACGCCTCCGGGACGTCAGAACACCCTCATTGCATAGGTGGCAGCTCGTTCGGACTTCATGTAGGACAGGACCCACGCAATTTTCAGCTCATCAGAGAAGAACTCATCACCGCAGAGCTGGATGTAGGTGACACAGGATTGGAGGAAACGTTCTCTGGAGGCATGGTCACTGTTATATGCATCCGGGAGCGCCGGGCGGGGAATATTGACACATTCCTGTGCCAGAAGGACCAGTCTTGTAGCGGGGAAGCGTGGAGCTGGTGTTGGAGGAGGAGAGGGTGCAGTGGAGGCTGCGGGGAGGCGCTCAAGGAGTGCCTGAAGGGAGTCAGAGATGGTTTCAGTGGTTTGACGGAGGGTGGAGAGTTCGGAAGTATGGTGGGCTAAGGAGGTCTGGGT
>JAGGAT010001206.1:0-10463 GCA_017657195.1 Termitomyces sp. T70a | reverse complement strand
TTTTTTGAAATAGATTTTATGTATTATTTGAGAAAAACCATTTAGAAATTACATAACATGTTTTGAACAACTTTTTTCCAAGAAACTCCAGAGATTTCCTGAAGTGCATGCTCAAAACACTTGGTACATTATGTTATCAATGCTTGGTGTTGTGGCTTAACATCATTCTATAATTTTCATCAGCTAATCTTTCTTCTTTATTTCTGCCATTCTACCTCTCTTTATCCTCCTTTTCCTTGGTTGTGTCATGACCTGCTTACTCTGGACCTCCTGATGTCACAGATGTCACAACTGTCACATTCCCCCTACTCCAGGCCTTCCCACGTCATCTCCTGCTTACTCCAGACCTTGCAACGTCATCCTCTGCCTACTCTGGACCCCCTGACATGTTCTGACCCCTTTGAATCTTCTCTGGGACCCCTCTGCCACCTTTATAGACCACCATCACATCTTTTAGTGAGTCTGGCCCCATTTGCATTATTTATTAGGCATCTGGGCCACTGCAAATCACACCATCTGCATAATCTATTAGGTATACAATTGTTTATCCACTCTGCTACTCTCTATAGAGTTCTGGACTTTATTGTAGATATCCAGAACTAGTGCCAGGAGTATATAAGACTATAAGTAGCTCAGATGTACCTTAGTCTCAATATTAAACAACTGTTACTGTGATCTCCTATTTCTTTCATGCTTGCCATTTCTGTCTCTCTTCATGCTTGCTCCTGTGAATACTTGTCCAGCATGCACTACCTCAACTGGCATGCACTATATTGACTGGCATGCACTATGCTACTTATCAAAACTCTGGCCTCATCAAGGAATCCCATCTTTGACTTGACCTTCACCCAACTCCAATTCCTGAACCCTGGAACAAGTTGTTTAACTCCAGACCTGCCCATTTCAACTTTTTCATGCTCTGAAACACCTCCTGGAGCCATCAACACCCTGAGCACACATAGTTTGGCACTTGAGTCTGCCTCATAAGGGCATTGCTTCTTGGAAAAAGCCTCCAGGTCAGCAGAACCTGACAGGTCGCTGCACTGCCTGGATGCCTGGATTGTCTGTCTAGCCTTTTCATATGCCTAATTGTCTGTCCAGCCTTTTCATATGCCTAGTAGCAATCTGTCAGGATTGGGGTAGCAGCAGTGTTGAAGGAAAGGTGATGAGGGTTTTTATGTGGCTAACCATGATTAATCTTTGATCACTTGATGAGATCAATCTGATCAAACTCTGCCACTTCCTCAGCTGTCACCATTTGGTTGTGGCTATTTTGACAACCTGGCACATTTGACATTGTCAAGCAGTTTGGGGTCGTGGATGGGTTTGTTTTCTGAGATATGCTTTTGGTTTACCATTTTTAACCATTGTACCAGCTTACAGTTTTTAGCTTTCTGTACATCGCATTTTTAGAGACAAATATATTTCTTTTATTAGTCTTCTCCTTAGGTTCTGTCTTGGTTTTGAGACAGACATATCAGTGGATATTGAGAAATATTGTTCCAAGTTAATTGTCAATTTCTTAGTAAGTGTAAGAGCAACCTTCAGGAGTTGCAGCTAATCACACAACTGGCAGGGAAATCCAAAGGAATTAGAAGCAGTAAAATACAACAGGGGAAGTAGCTAAATCACCTAGTAGAGGAAAATCCAAAGAAAACAAGTCTAAGGATTTCTCTGCCAGTGCACAATGCATTAGGCAGGCATGGGAGCCATTGGAACATACTGTACAGTGTGACTGTGTCTAAATCCTAGCCTCGGAGTAGGTCCAGAGATGTCCAGACCACTGCAAAATGATCTCAGTCACCCAGAAATAGAAGTCTCCTAACAGTAAGGTAGGTTTAATAAATTTACTTCATGTTCCAAACAAGAGATATTTTCTTACTTGACCTCACTGTGGACAATAGGTTAAGAATGTTGAGATCCCGGCATCACAAGCACCGCACGCACTGACGCAGTCAGGGACAGACTCAGGGTTGTGAAGGAAAATATGAGGGTATATCATACAGACGGTAACAACAACCACCCTCAGTCATTGTATACGGAGACTGAGGGTGAGTGCATAGTTTAACTACAGAGATACAGACAAATATACTTACACATACCGTAGAATAACCTCTGTGTTTATTAGGTATGCGAATGCAGTCATTGTATATGGAGACTGAGGAATAACCTCTGTGTTTATTAGGTGTGGACTTCTAACAGGTTATGGGCTTGTGCTGCGCTGCCCTTTACAAGTAACACTTAGATTTTGCTTAACCCGCAAGCCACTGCTGTGCTTGTTGCCTGTCGGACTGATTGTCCGTTGCGTTGACCTAAAGAATCTCTGTTCACTATGGACCCTCCGGATTCCCCCGAAACCTCCTCCGCTACGTGGATTGCTGAGATGCGAGCTGTCGACAACTCTGCTAATCTGACGGTCCTTCCTGCTGGTAAGATAACGTCCTTGTGGGCTGTCCACATACTTGAGAAAGACGACGGCAAGTATGTGGAGTGGGCCTATGTGATGACGCTCGAGTTGTTGTTGGTGCAACTATGGGACTACATCTTCGACCCTATACCATCACCGCATGCCACATATGAGCCGCAAGCCTATTGCTCATGGACTTCGAACTGCTGCCTTGCATGCTCGTTTCTGAAATGCGCATTGTCCTCATCTGAGCAGAAGTTGTGCGCTGAGGAGGAGAATCCCAAAGCCTTGTGGGCCTACCTGAAAGACCGCCATGGTGGCGTGGTCCCCGTCAAGCAGGTCCGACTACTGCAAGAGGCCCTTACCACAAAGTGCAGCCTTTTGGAACTGCTTACCAAGACGGTTGACGCCATCTTTGAGAAGATTGACCATGCATTTGATGCGGGGGAGGTGACAAAGGATTTGCTGAAGTCCATAGCCGTCCTGTCAGTGCTATCTGACAAGTCTTTTGCTCATATACAATCCATCATATCTCGAGATCTGGGACAAGCTGGTGACACCTCAAAGTATAGTCTGACCAAGATTAGACTTTTCTTGGAGGGGGAGCAGACACTTCTCGAGGCGGATAAGTCACCGTCTACGCTCGCAGACTCCACACTCGCCGCTGTCCCCAGCAAGACCTTCCAATCAAAAGACATCACCTGCACAGCATGTAAGACTCGCCAACGTCCTGCGCACGTATATACTGGTCATACTGCGCCATGGTGTGTCCTGGACGGCGGCGGGATGGCGGGAAAGTCGATTGAAGAATCGGAGAAGGCATGCCTGGCTTTCTATGATAAGAAGCGGAAGGAGAGGGAGAAGAAAGGCAAGACGGTCTCAAAGATCACATTCACCCCAATGGGGGGCAGCGCCTTCACACTGGAGAGTGACCCAGCAACCATTGCGGTGTACCTTGCCACTCAGACACCTAAAACGACCGATGCTCAGATATCGGAATTTGCTGGCCTCAGTTATGACACACTACCTGCCGCTGGGCTCTTCGCTGAGGTGGAAGGCTTGGAGTTTGACGCGTGGATTGCCCTTGAGGAGGAGCATACCTCAGAAGTTAGATTAAGACCGGAGCTAAGCACGGGCAGATACAAGGCCAATAACGCGTCTACAGAAGAACACGAATTAATTCTGTCATGTCAAAATCAAACATCAGAGCCATTCTATCTCAACTCAGGTGCAGCAGCCCATATTTCTCCAAATCAGAGCGACAAAATAGACCTGATCCCCGCAAGACAGATACGTGGAGTAGGAGGCACATCAATAGCAGCAATTGGCATGGGAACCATACGTGTATACGTCTCCGGAGGAACATACATTGACTTAGAAAATGTGCTCTATGTTCCAAAATCTACCGTTTGTCACGACCCCCCACCAACCCCTGGAGAACCCCTCGACCCCCCACCAACCCCGACCTCCCCCTGAGACCAGCCAACAGCCCCTCCACCCAACGACTCGCCACGACCTCTCCCATACGCACCCCAGACCATCCGGCACCACCCCCGGCCATCACGCGGATCTTCCGGCCATCGCTGGTCACGCCACCACTGTCGATCTCGCGGACCCATGCGCAATCTCCCCAATACAACCACCAGCCGCCCCACTGCCACAGCCCGCTGCCACAGCCTGCTGCCACACATACAATCCCGGGACCCTCCGGACCCTCAGTTGATCCTGTGGGCCCATGTGCAATCTTTCCAATATGACTGCCAGCCGCCCGCCGCCACGCATACAGTCCCGGAATCCTCCCGGAACCCTTCCTAGACAGCGTTCACCCCCGCCGTTGATGCACCCAAAATTTAGCTAAATGCTGTCTTAGTAAGCTGCACTTAGCCTTGTTTCGTGGCCAAAGACGCGTCGTCGCTATAAAGCATTGTTTGGTGGGGTGAGTCTTTTTCTTGTAATATTGTTACCGTTGCCGCAATCACCGTGATTGGCAGTGTGACAAGTGTTGGGGGGAGAATGACCCCGAGGGATGTTGGTATCCTTCCGGCGCTCCCCCCTGTTACCATTGCAGGTTGCAGAAGCGGGCATGTACGTTGGATGGCGCCAAGATGCGCAAGAAGCTGGGGGTTCCCAACAAGCGAGTGGCCAAGACATATGAGCGGGCGTCGTTGGTGCGGCAAGCCTGGGCGTTCATCAAGAAGCAGAGGCAGTGGGTTGCCGCCGGCGAGACCGCTGCTATCAGCGCGGCGAGTCTGGCCTTGCCGACGCGGCAAGAAAATGGAGTGGCAGAGGGGTCGATTGAGCGGCAGTGAAGGGAGTGGGACTGGCAGGCGGCTGTCGTGGCTGAGCTTGTGGATTCTGGTGAGGAGACTTCGCGACCATGCAAGCGTCGAACGCCGCCCTCCCCCAGCAAGGGCAAAGGGAAGGCCCCCGCCAAGCGCACTCGGGTGGCCTCTCTGTCCCCCTCCGTTGACCTGGAGGAGGAGGAGGCGGAGAGGATTCGGCAGGTGGTGGCGGCAAGCAGGTTTCCATGAGATACATTGGGTGCCGGGCCGAGTGGGTTAAGGTGCGTCTGCAGACTTATCTTTTAGGTTTACGTTTTCTTGATTGGTAGTAGGAGCGTGGCGGGCGGCGGGATGCCGCCATTGATCGATTTTGAGACAGAGGCCATCCCTCCCGTCACCATGCTGACGGGTTCAGAGGATGGGGAGTCGGATGGTGATTCAAGTAGCGTTGCAGGTGATGATTCTGGGGCTGGGCCGGGAGGAGAGGTGGCAAGTGAGTTGGGTGATGGTCCGGTCGAGGCAGCGGGAAGTGCGGGTGGCGAGACAGAGGGTGACTCTGACGGCAAGCCACCTTGTGCTTGGCGATGGCTGCCGCGATGGGGCGGCAGGAGGATCGCTCGGACCTCCCTCTCGTCGGACGAGGATGTGTCGGGCCTGGTGCCAAAGCAGCCCTTGGTAGCTTGGGTGAGTGTTTCTTTGATAGGCACTATGGATGGACTTAGCGTGCAGCGGGTAGGTGGACGTCCGCTGGTCGTCACCACCTCAGGGACGGCTGGCGGCAGACAACCTGCAGTGGCTCGGGGAAGATCTGCCGCATCCAGTCATCGCGCTCCACCTGGCTGAGTACTTGGAGCGCATTCAATACTGAGCGGCGGCCATGCAGGCTGTTTTTATGAGGGAGTAGGAAGCGGTATGGGGGGAGCTGGCAGTGCAGCGGCAGTGCCTTCGAACGATGTCAAGATCTGTGGCGGTGCTGGAGCATTACCTCGGTGATGTCGACCGGGCCTTGGAGTGGCAGGCAGCCAATGGTGTTCAGGAGGGCGACCTCTTGCCGCTTCATGACCCGTCGCTGACTCCCTCTCTTTAGGACGTGTTAGTTTGTTCTCAGATAGTTGCCGCGTATATGTAGAATAATGTAATTGTAGCTGTATATATGTTTCTTGGCCCCCCTTGGCAGGTTTGGCGCTAACAAGGAAAGATATAAGTAAAGTAAGGGCTGGCTAGGAACTGGAGAGGCGGCAGGCGCAAGGTAAGCAAAGAATAGAAGGAGCGGCGGAAAGGGAACAAGTGAGGCGGCAGGCACTAGGGAGGCAAAGAATAAAAGAAGTGGCGAAAAGGGAGCATGTGAGGTGGCAAGTGCAAGGTAAGCAAAGAATAAAATAAGCGGCAGAAAGGGAACGAGTGAGGCGGCAAACACAAGGTAAGCAAAGAATAAAATAAGCAGTGGAAAGGGAACGCTCAGGCATCATCATAGCAAAAATCCCTTGGTGGTGAAAGGATTGCGCAAGGCATGGGTGCTTGGCGGCACCATTGCTGCGGCTTGTTGACTAGCTAGATAATAAAGAATCTAAAATATGGTAAAGGTAGATTAGTGGTGGTGTGATTGGTCGGTAAAAAGTATGCTTAGCGCGAGGGCAGCTAGTCGTCTTCCTCCTTGGGAGGTGGCAAGTCATCGTTGTCAAGGAGGTCAGTTTCCTCTAACTCATGGAGCTTGGCAATATTGATGTCGAGGGCCTCAAGCGGCAAAGGGATGTGTTGGCAGGCGAGATAGGGTAATAGGCGGAAGGTGGCAACCAGCCTGTGGAGGACAGAACCGTCTAATTCGCAAAGGACATAAGCGCCACCTCGGTTGCGTGAGATAACTACCAGAGGTCCTAAGTAGCAAGGACGCATTTTCTTGTTGTGGGTGGTCTCTATCTTGGAGTTGTGCATAAGGACAAGAGCACCGCGGCCAAAGTCATAGTCGCGGATCGTAGTCTGGTGGTCAAGCTCGAAGCGGATGGCGGCTTGCCGACAGGCAGCAAAGACAGTGTCGTGGAGGCTGGCTAAGTCCTCTTGGCGGCGCTGGAGGTCGACTGCTCGTCTGGTGATAAGGTTGGTAGGTGTTAATAGGCCATCGGGTGCGGGTTGAAGGTATGTTGCCTCCACAATGTCTGCAGGGAGGAGGGGATGGGTGCCCATGGCGGCATAGTAGGGAGAACAGCCCATGCGCTTATGTATTGTGACCTGCTCGGACCAGAAGACAGAGTAGGCGGCGTCGCTCCAGTGGGACTCATTGCCATCGACAGCTTTGAAGAGGGCTTGGCAAACATCGAAGTGGGGACGCTCTACAAGGCCATTAGCGCGTTTGTTATACCCTGATATGCGTATGTGGTGCAGGTTGTATTTCTTGGCGAGGTAGGAGAGAGCCTTGATGATAGGCGGCCCATTGTCGGTAACTATTTCTCTTAGCGCTCCCCATCGGCAAATGACATCTTCAAATAACCACTTAGCAATAGCATCAGTATTTTTGCATTGCAACATTTTGAACTCGGGCCAGTGGACGAGGGAGCAATGACCCTGTATGATGTATTTGAACCAGCCGGACCTTGGCATGTGCATGGTATCGATGTAGATCTTGCTGAAGAGTGGGGCGGGTGTCGCAACCGTGGGCGGTATGAGCAGCTGGCGGGTTTGCTGTATTTGGCAGAGATGGCAGGATTTAACGTACCACATGATGTCGGCGCAAACATGGGGCCACCAGAAGCATTCCAGCAGGGCGGCCCGAGTCGTGTACAGGCCTCGGTGACCCAAGTTGTCATGCATGGCACGGAGAATGCGGAGTCAGCTGTTGGGCCTAACAACCAGTTTGTGTGTGCTGTCCTGATGCCGGCGCCACAGACGGTTGTTACTAAGGAAGAAATGGGTGCCATAATGGATAAAGGAAGCATACTCATCATCAGTAAGGTTTGGTGGGCGCTTAAGGTCCTCAGCCCAGTGCTGTACAACATCCAGGCGGAGGTCCTCGGCAATGGCTTTGGCGCTACGGGGTACCGCGTTGTATGTTAGGTCATGGGGATTTTTGCGGAGCAGCATTGGTTCTTTGACTACACGGATACCTGCCGTCCCTTCTTGTCCGTAGGCGGCAAGGCTGGCGGTATAAAACGTGACGGGGGCAGTGAAGGGCTCTGCGCGGTAAGGGACGATAGAGTGGAGAAAGGATTCGGCGGGGGGTTGGTTGGCCCAGAGCAAGGGCACGGGGAGCTGGATGATATGCATGAAGTCGTGAAGGCGGTCGATCCAATCATCGAAGTAATCATTGTCAGCAGGGTCAGGTTCGGGGTTGCCTGGTTGGGGAGGTCGTCGGGAGAGACCGTCGGGTCCGTGGAAGGTGCCCTTGACGTGTACTAGCTTGAAGTGGAACATGAGGATGGCGACCACCCATTGGTTCATGCTTGCCAATGGCTGGATGTCGGGATTCCGTAATATATCTTTAATGTAACGGGCGTCTACTTTGACGATGAGGTTGCAAATGCCAATAAGGTACATGCATAATGCCTGGAAAGCACAGAAAAGGCTGTAGAATTTGAGCTTAGGCTGGCTGTAACGCAATTCGCAGTCGTTAAGAGTGATGGAGCCAAATTGGTTGTAGCGGTGTTGCTGACAATTGTCGCTAAGGCACTGACATAGAAAGAAGCCGACGGCAAGGTACAAGGTGTTGACCGTGAGAATGATGGGATCCGGAGAGTTGTAGTCAATCGGTACTAAGGGCTTAGCAGCTTGCAGTGCCACCACCAGGTCCTTCTGGGCGGCAAGCTGATCCGGACCGAACTCGAATAAGGTATTGGCGTGGGTGAGCCGGTTCAGGTGGTGCATGCGGTGCGCAAAGTTCTTGATAAAAATACGTAGGACGCCGACGGTGCCGAGAAAAGCGCGGACTTCAGAGAGGTCACGACAGGGACCCCAGTGCTCGAGTAGCGCCAACCGGGACTCATCCAGCACGCGTCCTTTGGGCATGCAGACGTGGCCCAAGATCTTGAAGCGGGGTGTGCAGAGTACTAGCTTGTAACCGGAGAACGTGCTGCCGCAGTACTTCATGTGCTGGAGTACACGGTTAATAACATAAAAGAAGTCCCAAAGGGCGAGACAGATGGTGGGATTATTGGGATGCCAAGCGGGCAGACCATCCTCTAGCTGCCAGTCCTGGGGGCCCTTGGCGCCAATGTCGTCAATGAAGCTGAGCACGTACTTTGGGATTTCCGGTTGGAGAATGAAGGTGATGTCGTCATGAAAAATGGGGACGGAGTTAGTCCATCCCATTGGTAACGTTACCAGGCACAAAGCGCCAAAAGGGGTTTGGAAGGTGGTGGAGTCGCAGGAAGAAGGATCGATAAGGTGCTCGTCATAGCCGACGTAGAGGTCAAGGGTGGCGCCACAAATGCAGCCAGCAAAGGACTCGGCAACGTGGTCTGGGAACAGCGGCACGCCAGAGTGGCAGATGGTAACCTTATTTAGCAGCTCTAAGCTGTGGACAATACGGAGATTACCGTTCTTTTTGAGGACGCAAAACCATCAAGAGCGGTAAGCGCTGTTAGATGGCTCGTAGACGCCGGTGGCTATCTTGGCATGGATGATCTTACAAACTTCGTCTTGTAATCCCAGTGGTATGGGTCTGTTGTGTTCAGTCCATGGCACATGAGGAATGGTAGGAATTACCACAGGTGGGAAGAAGTTGGTGCGGAGACTGCCATGCTCTCCGTCTTCCCATGCGAAAGCCTTGTCGTGCTTGCACATGAGGTTGGTGAGGACGTTCAGCTCAGCAGCAGTGAGGAACCCTGTATCGTAGTCAGCAAGAAACTGCTGGTGTCTGTTGGCAGTGAAGCGCCCGTGGGGCGTGAAGAGTGGCGGATTTGGATCAAGGGTCAGGAGGTCGGCAAGGGGATCACCAAGAATCCGGCATTCAATTCGGAAGTCTTGAGAGATGGCGCTAGCGACGGGTTTGGTCTTCTGGGTGACAGGTTTGTACTTCTTCTTGACTTGCACACCTTTCCTTTTTGGGATAGTGGTGGCAGCGGCATAAGTGGAACAACAAGTTGAATTTTCTGTGTAGGAACAAGTGGTGGTAAGTCCGAGTATTGCCGGTGAGGTGGCATTAGGTAAAGTGGCAAGGTATGTATCGGCAGATGTATAAGTTTTGAAACATTCGGAAGCGGTCAAGTAGAGGTAGGCAAGAGACAGGAGGGCAATGGGCGGTGCCTTTTGGGTGGAATCAGTAGGGGCTGGCACTTGCGTGCTATTATTGAGTGTAGAAGAAAGAATTTCAGAATCGAGCAGAGTAGAAGAGAGGATATTTACAAGACCACTTTTGTGGTCATAATCAAGTACTAGGGCTTCATCTCCGTGATCGTTGGCGTCGCTCACTTCATCGATGGTTAGCGAAAACTTGAATGCGCTTCGTGGCATCCGTCGGTGAATACGGGGTCATTGCCGCGCTTATAGTGGTAGCGTCCTCACGGGAAGGTTGGCACAGTGCGGCGTAGGCCCATGTTTGGGTCTCGGATTGTGAGTGTGGTTTTGTCGGCGCTAAGGGTTGTCAGGACTGATTTGGCAACTACATCAAAGGGTTGTCCCAGAAGCAAGTCGTGGGCGGGGGAGCGGATGATGTGAATCTGCAAGTAGAAAGTGAGGCCACCAATGGTGCACAGGACATTCTTGGCGAGACCCAAAGACTGATCAACTGTGCCATTAGCGGACTGCATGTTAAGAATGATAGAGGGGTCGTAAACCAAGCCTAG
>JAGGAT010001204.1:0-10472 GCA_017657195.1 Termitomyces sp. T70a | reverse complement strand
CCCCCCATCCAACCACTCGCCACGACCTCACCTATACGTACTCCGGACCATCAAGCATCACCCCGGGGCCATCACGCGGATTGCCTGGCCATCACGCGGATTGCCCGGCCATCACGCGGATTGCCCGGCCATCACGCGGATTGCCCGGCCATCACGCGGATTGCCCGGCCATCACGCGGATTGCCCGGCCATCACGCGGATTGCCCGGCCATCACGCGGATTGCCCGGCCATCACGCGGATTGCCCGGCCATCACGCGGATTGCCCGGCCATCACGCGGACCGCCCGGCTATCACAGACCACGCCACCACCGGACCCTCTGCCGATCTTGCGGGCCCCCGCGCGATCTCCCCAATACAACCACCAGCCGCCCCACCGCCACGCATACAATCCCGGGACCCTCCGGACCCTCAGTCGATCTCGCGGGCCCACGCGCAATCTCCCCAATACGACTGCCAACCACCCATACAACCTCGGAACCCTCCTGGAACCCTTCCTAGACAGAGCCCTCCCCCGTAGTAGTATATAAGGCCCCTAGGTAGCCCCCATGTACCTTAGTCTCGATATTGCCAATAATTATCTGTGTTTTGACTTAACTCTCTATTCAATTTCCCGTGCTTGTTTCCGTCTCTTCCGTGCTTGCCTTAATCACTTCTCCGGCACGCACCTCATCGACTGGCACGCGCCCGCTCCTCTAAGTTTGCCTTTGTCTCGTCTCCGGGCATCCCCCCGTCGACTCAACCCCCTCTCCCGCTAAGTGATCCCCGAGTAGGACCGTCCCCAGGACCCCACTCCCCCATTGTCTCCCGCCCCAGAACTCGCTCCGGAGCCCTCGACGCTGCATCCACGTAGTTCGGCACTCGCTTGTGCCTCGTAAGGTCGTTGCTTGCTAGGAAAGGCCCCTGGGTCAGCGGAACCTGACACGTAGTGCATGCCAGTCAATGTAGTGCATGCCAGTTGAGGTAGTGCATGCTGGACAAGTATTCACAGGAGCAAGCATGAAGAGAGACAGAAATGGCAAGCATGAAAGAAATAGGAGATCACAGTAACAGTTGTTCAATATCGAGACTAAGGTACATCTTAGCTACTTATAGTCTTATATACTCCCAGCACTAGTTCTGGGTATCTACAATAAAGTCTGGGACTCTATAAAGAGTAGCAGAGCAGATAAACAATTGTATACCTAATAGATTATGTGGATGGTGTGATCCACATTGGTCCTGATGCCTAATAGATGATGCAAATGGTGCCAGACTCACTGAGAAATGTGACAATGGTTTATAAAGGTGGCAGAGGGGTCCCAGAGGAGGTTCAAAGGGGTTGGAACATGTCAGGGGGTCTGGAGTAGGCAGTGGATGACGTTGCAAGGTCCAGAGGAGGCAGGAGATGATGTGGGAAGGTCTGGAGTAGAGGGAATGTGACAGTTGTGACAGTTGTGACATCAGGAGGTCCGGAGTAAGCGGGTTGTGACAGTACTACACAACTTAAAACATATTCTGATCTCATCAAGAAACTCCATCCTTGATTTGATCTTTGCTTATTTCAACTTTCTCAGCCCTGGAGCAAGCTGTAAACCTGAAACTTGCTCATTTTGATGTCTCATGCCTTGGACAACATCCTGGAGTGCTTGACAGCCCAAGTACATGTAGTTCACCACTTGAGTCTGCCTCATAAGAGTATAGCTTCATTGGAAAAGGCCCCTGAGTCAGCAAAACCTGACATGGGTGATGTGCATGATGGTGGGCATTTGGGCATCAAGAGTGGCAGAAGGGTTAGTATGCATCAGGACTGGTGGAAAAGCTGTGTAAGTGTCTTGAAAAAGGTTTCAGAAGGTGGCTGGGGGTCCTGGAGAGGTTTTTGGAGGTAGTTGAGTTAGGGGTCATGACACTCCTGTGATTACACATTTTTCTGGACTTGGACATTGGTATTATATATTAAAGTTGTCAATTTTCTACTGCTAGTTTGACCTGTGAGCTTGCAATACTCACCTTTGATGATCATCAGTATCCAAACGGGGATTGGCTAATGGCATTAATCTAAGCATTAAATTATGTATATGCACACCTGAAAAGTGGATATGCTCTGGCCAGCTCAATAACCAGGGACTGAATCCAAAAAGTAGCTGGTTATAAAAAGTATCAAGTACACATCAATTCTGATGGAATGACATCAGTGGTGAACAAATTATGTACATTACAGCAAGTTTCCTAATGATAGGCTCTTTGTGTTTCCCTTGTTTAGTTGTTTGGCTGATTTATAGCTTTGGACTCTTCAAGAACTTAGACGTACACTTATTCAAAGATGATGAGTATGTGCGACCGTCTATCGACCATTCTTTTTGTAACTACATCACCTGTATTGTGATAAAGACTTCGGATTCATTTGATGGTCCAAATGCTGGCTCCAGTAACTTCGTGAATCTTTTTACCCTGCTACTTTTGGACAATTGCAGGCCGCGAGATAATTCTTTTTTCTTTTCAACTCTGGCGACAAATATCGTCTCATAATGAAAGATAGTGATTGAAATAATACATTCTATATACATAGTTATGAATGTTATACAAGAATGGTTCTATCCCGGCAAGCACGGCAGAAGCTGGATTATCAGCCGAATAACTAAACAAGGGAAACACGAAGGGCCTATCGTTACGAAACTTGCTGTAAAGTCCATCATAACGGGCATGCAATAGACGGCGAAGGGTCCATAGTCAGAGCGTGCAGATGAACCGTTGTTTGATCGTAATTTTCACCTTCCTACAAGATGGGATGGTGCTGTTCTATTTTAACCCAAGCGGCTTTTTTTTGTCAACGGAGCGGTAAGTTGAATCAGCAAGATGCAAGCACAGGCTATACACGGGACAGCGCTTGGCCTCCACGATGATTTCGGATGAACAAATGACGAGATATCGTCATAATGACAGCTCCACTAAAGACGAGAACCTTCGCCGTGATGTCAATTCAAATCAAGATTCATGTGTCAGAGTACTCACTCCACAAAAAATTATAGCCTTGTGCCATGCAAAGTCTTCTTGGTCATGTTCAAGAAGAGCTCCTTCGATCGGAGTACCCAAGAGCAAAGCAAGGCCAACAATAGAGAATGCGATGCCCATCCGCGTCCTTTATATAAATATCAACCGAGCGTCAAACGAAAGAGTTGATTTGAGGCAGTACCCTTGTTCTCCCACGTGTGTACTCAATTGCGCAAGCAGGGACGGAATTAGGGAAACGTCTGGACTAAACATAAGCACGGAAAGGAGAATTGATGTTTACGCAACTCACAAGAACCCGACCAAAACCCATATAGAGCGCCAAATATAGCAACGCCGACAAAGTTGTGGATCGCAAAGATGCAAAAGACCAAGCCAGAAGATATAACGATACAGAGAATAAGCATGTTGTACGAGCCGAACTTGTCTGCGAAGATGTTGGGTAAAATCCGTCCAAAGAAGCTTCCTGCATTAATTATTGCAAGCTGCGAACTAATTAAGCTGACCTCGTGTATAGTGAGGAGCGTAAATTACGCACAACGTAGAAGGCGAGGCTTTGCTTTATCCCCTGGTCGATAGCATATAGTTGTAGGTAGAAATCTTATTGGACACTATGAGTCTGCGAAGGAACGAAGTGCTTTGAACACTCACATGGAAAGAAAAGGCCCACGTTGATACAGAATGCCGCTGCAATCGAACTTAAATACGGAGCGTCTTGAAAGATGACTTGGTATGCAAGCTTGGAACTGCCGTTTGACTGCGTCTTCAGGGGAGGTCGTGGTTTGAAAAGAATGTTCGCGCCGAGGAGAAGGACACCAGTTAGCGCCGCAGTTACGCGAATACTGTTCGCGAAGGATATATTCTCGTGGAGTTGGTTGAGCATAATGGGCCAGACAACGCCGCCCACAGAAGCTCCCTACGGAACCTTCATTAACTAGCTTTAAAAGTGTACAAAAGCTTACCGACACGGCGACTCCAGTTGCCAGTGCTCTGCGGCATTTGAAGTGATGACCAATGATTGTAATTGACGGCAGAAAGAGTAAGGCTTGCCCGAGCCCCATGCCAAGAGCCTGTGCCAAGAAAACCTTCGCTGAAGATCAATTCAACGTTCCACCTCAAAGACAGGACAAACTTTACCTGGTAGTATTGGCCAGGATGGGAGAGGGATAGCATGAACATCGAGGTTACTTGGATTATCGAACCAGCGGCAATCATGAGACGACTGCAGGTGTCAATCACAATCAAATATAGAACACGCAAATAACCAAAAAGTACAAGTATCCCGCATCAAATGCTCGGCCAACGAGAACACCGGGTGCGTACTGCATGAAGAGCTGGAAGCTCCCAATCCAACTATTAAAAGTAGAATCCATGAATGATAACCACACAAGAGTTGGCACACACCTTATGTCGGAAGGTGATCTACTTCGTAAAAACTCTCTCGTATAATAGTCTTGGTATACACCAAATGCGGAGAGGTAGCTTTGGAAAAGTTCAATCGGACTCGACATTAGGTGCAGAAATCAGGTCCCTACCCGTACGTGCAGAATTGAGTAAGCCATCTGGATCAAGTTAGTGCCGTGAAGTACAGATAGTTATCCATCACTTACGTCCCTACAACTGTTACCCATGCGTCGCGCCCACCATCTACAATGGACACACTCTGGGAGCATGGAACCTGGAGAACTCGATTGGTGTCTTCGTCAGTATTCTCCTTGCCCTCACGCGGGGAACTCGACCTCTGCGAGCGACTGTCGACCGACATGAAGGGAACAAGCGCAGGTTGAAAGGATAGAATGGAGCAGGATAGAGACCTTTTATACTTGGAATCCGATGGAAGAGGACGCAACGGCTGCGACTAGATCGAATCGGCAAAATACTCCATTTCGAGGGTCCAGCCAGAAATAACTCAAATTAGAAACATCGAATCAGGGTTGCGCCATGATTCACCCGCATGGAAGTAGCAAACAGAAAAACAGAAGATGCCGGTTTACCCAATATTGCCGTTAATTACCGGCTTTGCTGCACATATATGATCTTTAACGCTCGCACCTGCATTCTCTGGAATCAGACAGCCACAACTCGACAAAGTACAATGGACTGATAGGACGAGGCAAAGTAACTTCAAGCATTGCATACATACGAAAGATCAACCTTACATAATTAAAAGCATGCATGACGTCTTCTGGCCTCCTTTGTCGGATGCTAAAGTTGATGCTCTCTCTAGCTTTCACGTCATCGGTGGGTAGATGAATGAAGTCAATATGAATGGAGATACATGAATATACATAGGAACACAATTCAGTCACCTGGGTTTGATGGGGTCTCCTAAAACGACGAGTGATTCATCCAGCCCCGGTCTTCATCGCGGTCCAACTCGACTAGTGAGATGGTCACCTAAACGCCGTGGGATTCTAGATGAAATTGAGGCCTTGTCCAGTCCACCGTCACACGAAAGTACATCCGCAAAATGAACGGAAGGAGAAGAGACGTCCGGCATCGGCCATTTACATGATGATGCATAATGATCGCAGTCGGTGGAGTTTGAGTTTACCAAGGGCTGTGAAGTACATGCCGGCGTCTTCGATAGCAAGTCTGAGGCGGCATCCAGCAGGTAGCAAACCAAACACAGAGGTAGGACGAGGGAGTCTTACTGAGGAACACGAGGAATGTGATGCGCCCCTGGTCAACAGGTGGATGTAATGTGATCACAGTAGATTCAGAGCATGATTCATGGACATGGTGTTCGTGTCGAGAATGCCGGATAATTGGCTATTCTTGCAAACGGTCTATGTATGACCAAGAAAACGAATTCAAACGGTTCAATTTGACCCGCATGGTAAGTAATGTGAATATGTAATGCATTTGACTTCGAAGGGGCGTTTTTCGCACGTGTGAGAAATTTCACTGCCTACAGGCTGATCGGAGGAGGCAATAAATTTCCGTGCGACGTAAACCAATGGCTTTGAACGGACTGGTACTTCATTATGCTAAGCTGGACCTATGGTATCTGAAATGGTGCTGAGAAGCGCTTCCCAACTTCCCATGACTCTTCATAAAGGGTTTGTCGACTAAACCTGTAAAACTGACTCGAGTACTTTCGGTAGATTGTCGTCTGCCTAGATGTGTGGAATTTGAAGCAGGAATGAATTGTATTCCCGCAGTGATGACCTAGTGTATATCGGAAGTGATTCCTGATACCACACTGAAGCCATGCGTACAGATTGCGATGGCGAGGTAATGAATGGAGGGAAATTCAACGTTCTGCAAGGGTTCCACGCTAAGAAGCGATTGAGGAGAGGAGATCTGTAGCACTACCTGCTACTTTCAGTCATCGAACCATTAGTGATCTTCAACTTAAATAGCAGTGGTGTTTCGACCAAAGCTTCATTTCAATTTTTTTTTTCTTGTGGTGAGTACAAAGATGCATGTCATTGTTGGGAAAGGCTATGGAAAGACTTGCATCGAAAACAAGCTAAAGAGTAGAGGGAAGTTTACCAAAGATGACTTCCAAAAAGACCAAATCTAAGTTGTTAGCAGGATAAGATAAGATGATTGCCGAACAGGAAAGACTCCTCTCACTACATCTCCATAAGGTGAGGCGGGAGCATCGAGAAAATTCATTCTCCAAGAGGAGGATCGTACTAGTACATGCCCACCTTCATTCATCGATGTGATCGGAGACCGCTTTGGCTGCACGTTGACGACCACAGCTAGGGTCATTTTACCTGCTTCTACAAAGGTGCAGCGCTCGGTATATTTTTACGACGGTCGGCATCATCCTTCAATGACGAGTGTCATTCATCGTGTTGACGTCTGATGGGAACAGTTCCACCACTCAATTGCCTCTGATGCGTTTGTTTGGACGTTGAATATTGAATTCTCATATTCGACAGCCACAACAAGCCATGAACTATGGGATAACGTTTCTTTGATAAATCATATCTCCCGTCAAGTAGCCCTCGCTGTCTGTTCGCTTCCCCTCGATCAAAAATCACAGCATGAGGATGCTTTCAGCCTCTGTATGAAATCAAACCTGCAGTGCATCGCCTCTAGCTTTCTGGGTAGTGGTCTTCTCCTTGGAGTCGCTACACAGGCTGAGTTTATCTGTATTAGGGGTTGGCGACCCTCACCTCCTTAGGTGCTTTATAAATACAGGGGATGTAATGTATCTTCGAAAATCTCTGCGAATCTCCACTACTAATTCCTTGGGGCATCCACCCTGACTGACCTTAACTGACCGACTTTTTACTGATATGTGTTACCGAGAAGTACTTTGTACGATGTATTCGTGTGGTCACGAAGTTCCTCGTGGGGAGAAACGCGTAATTTCCTTGTTCTGCGGAAGGATCGGCTGAAGTGTATTCGTTTAGGTCGACTGCAGTTCGCCTCGATAACTGGAACTCACAATTCTGTCTGCAGGCCTGCTCCACTCTTGCAAGCAGTGGTATGCCGTGTTTTATGTGGACATTAAAAACCTATAGGTTTCATTTCATATCCAGGCTTCGTCCCGCTCAAATGGCTGTGACGGCGAAAGCAACGATTGTTTGTGTTCATTGCTCCAGAAGGAGGAGCTAACTCTCTATGGACACCATGATATGCCCCCGAGGTCGAAACTCTTTACTGAAATTACAACAATGTTCTGCTGTCGGCTCCTTGGCTCAACTTGTTAACTGTCATAGTTTCGGTTCCATAACATTGTGACGCAGCATAATTCGCAGGAGACTTTATGTCTAGGCAACCAACCTTTTCTGAGTAAAAGTCAGTCATCGAAGTCATCAATGATCTAACTGGAGAGAGATAATTGTATAAGAAATACAACATACGTTATAATAATTTGCCAACGTTTTTTGAGGCTAATCGACGATTTCTTTAACATTATGACTTCGACTTTCTGTTGGAAGACATAGGATGGAACATATGAAGATCGTGTGAATAGAAAGACATTCTTTGGCAGTTGGTGTGGTGATATACTAGCCGTGGGTACGTTGCTAGTACTTTGTCTGCTAAAATATCGTTGATTTCTCTTTTATTCTTGCCTTCTGTGTCCGGTAGACTACATCATCTACTCCGTTTCATGGATTATTTCTTTTAGCTTGTCCGTTCGACTACATCTTCTGCAGGTTTTTTTATGTTTAATTTTTTTGAACTTGCCTCGCTTGTACGATTGCATTGCGCATCTGTTGGCCTGACCGAACATGTGTGTTACTCCATTCGATGCAGTAGTCTCCTGTGCTTGTGATTATGTTGGATCTCGCGTTGCATTTACACTGCGTTAGGCTTGACTGATATGTTTATATTATGTGCTCGAGGCACCATATATATTATTTGATGGCATCCGATGTTCAGTCTGCTGCGATCCGTCTTACAAGGACACCGGTGGCCCCGGCATCAATCCTCGACCCTTAACAATATCGGTGGCCCCGGTATTCATCCTCGACCCTTCACATTATCGCGGCCTCGTTGTCAAGAGAACAATGGACTCAGGTACATATATATCATGGACATAATCATGGGCACCCCTCAGTCATTTATACAATGGACTGAGGATTGGATTACTTACTAGTCCGTATTTATCTAGGTTACAATTCCAACACAGGCCGTTCTGATTGCTTTGCTGTAGCAGCTGCTTGTGTAATCAATGTCCTACCATACTGGTGACTATTGGCATGTATCTTTGTTTAACTCCGTTTTGCTGCTTGTCAAATCCGTCGGCTTTCTCTTCAGCTTGTCCCTAGAGCTACCCAGCTACCTTCAGGCAACACAGTGTTCATTATGATGTTATTGTGGTAGATGAAGATACACGTACAGCTGGTCATGCATCCATCGCAATACATAAATCTTCTTTCACAAGTGAGTTTTGACATTAGAAATAAAAAGTCTATAACTCTTTCATCCAAAATCAATGCCTACAGCCCAGTATCTACAAATGAGGATATATTAGCCCCGAGTTCCAGTGCATAGGCATTAGAGTGATCTGTTAGTATCATATTTGGAGGTAAAAATCATTGTGGAAAGTGGAAAGAAGAAAAAAGTCTAAAAATTAGCACAAAGATTTATTATTTCCACATGTGTCACACAATATTTCCAAGTTTTGAGCTGGGATGCAAAAATCTCTTGACAACAGAAACTTAGATTCTACTTTAAGATGGTTCACCTAAGTGTTGTTGAAGTCCTTGATAGGCAGATACCTACTCAGAAATAAAAAATTGTACAAGCATAACTTTCTTCTGTTGTTGTTTTGTCATTTAAAATAAGTATATCAGACCAATGACCCTCACATATTTAGATCAAGATTTGCTTCTTTAAAAAATCACAGCAGCAAAGACAGAACAGAATAAAGTATAAAAAACTTCAAAGCTAGCCTATTCTATAGTCAATACAAAGTCTTCTAGACTTTCAATGTTACCCAATGCATCATTGTCCATTTCATCATTAGAATATGAGTCAAGAGGATCAATATAAATGCCAACTAATGACAACACATCCTGTGTACTGTTTGCTAGGATAATCATCTGTGATTGAAATGAAAATTTCAATATATTGGGTGTTGATAATACCCAAAAGTAGCTAAGCACTGTAAGAGGCAATAGATACTTGGTGCCAAGGCATTGGACATACTAATGATGAGGTTGAGTCTTGGCAGAGTCCTAGAAACACATGTGAGTGAAGTGAAAATTGCTCAAATAAAGAAATGATGCTTAGCACAGCCAAGCACTAGTAGCTAGGCTATAAGTGTCACAACCCCCCTCCAAAAGCCTCCTCTGGGACCCCCAACCTCTTTGGAACCTCCTCAGGAGCCCCACATAGCTTCTCTGCCAGCCCCACCCAGATCACACCTGCCATCATGTGCATCACCCATGCTCCTCACTGCTATTACCCAAGTAGCACCCAGCCATCACTTTCATGCATCATGCTAAAGGCTGAATGTTCAGATCTTTGTCAATTCTGCAGGCTACCCATGTGATTTCCTCAAATACAGCTGCCCCTCTGCTCCACCACACCCATAGAGTCACCAGAACCACCCTAGACAGCCGGACCTCATCCATAGTATACAAGGACCATAGGTACAGTGGCTCAAAAAACTGTCCCAATGTTTTATACTTTTTGAAAGATGACATTGGCATGAAAGATTGGAAGTATCTAAAATTCTGGTTAAATCATGTAAAATACTATGGCATTGCAGCTACAAATTGCATTTTAGTCTATGTAATTTAAATCAAAACTGATGGAGTAATGGCCATTTTAAAATATTTACTCATTGGGACAGTTTTTTGAGCATCTTTAATTTTGGTATTTAGTACTTTGTATGTCCTCCATTTGCCTTGATAACTGCTTGAATCCTTCTAGGCATGCTTTCTATTCTTTGGCATACTTCTGCTGGTATTCCATCCCACTCCTTTGCAACTCTCTTCCACAATTCATGCACACCATGAGGAGGTGTTTCATACTGCCTAAGCTGCTCCTTGAGGTACTCCCAGAGGTG
>JAGGAT010001203.1:0-10482 GCA_017657195.1 Termitomyces sp. T70a | reverse complement strand
TCCTCAGGGACCGTCTCTATGTAGGCTGAGAACGTCGTTCTCCTCCCTAAACCTGATGATGGGCCAGCTTGCGATGGAACTGGCTCCTCTACATAGGGTTCCCTATAGGCACCCTGTGCACCTATTGAGGTGCATTGAGGTCGCATAGTTCCAACAACAGAGCTCTCTTGTAGCTTGGTCTGGCTCATTGCAAGATGCACACTGGAAGAGACTGCTCCAGTCTCTCCACCTTGTACGGATTGTCGACCATCATCTGATGGTTGAATGGGCATAGTGGAGAAAAGGCCTCCTGGCATTACTCCACCTCCCACACCCATGGCATGACGTGATGTGGCATCACTTTCTACTCCCTGTGGAGTGCTCTGGAGCGCTCCACTCACCGAGTTCCCGGGATCATGCCCAGAACCTCCTCTCTCTGTGGACATCGATATGCCCACACACTACTATAATGGAGCAATACCATTTTTAGTGTAATCACTGATGGTAACGTAGAACTTCTTTTGAGGAAGTTCGGTCGCTTGCCATAGCAAAGATAGTCAACATAGGTTGACTTGAAAAAATGTAATGCAGTTACTGAGCCTTTCATGCACGAGACCATAAGTCAGAACCTATCAATTGATTCTGGCTACGGTTGTGCAAAAAGACTACTTGAGGTTACATAAGTAACCTCACGACTTATATAGTAATTACATAATAGCTAAGTAAAATAATAACTATAAGTAATAATACTGTATTCTAGTGCTGTCCGTTACACAGAGGAAGGAGAATTCAAGGGAAAAAGATGGGAGAAATGATTAGCCTGGTTGTTGTGCACTGGGAACACAATAACTGATGCCCAGACCCAGCTAAACAACAGGCCAAGTGCCTGGGCACAAAAATACACCGGCACCATTGTGGTTCATGCACAAGGAAAGGAGTATAAAAGGGAGCGGAAACTTGGGATTCGAGCAAGCAATTACCTTACCACGGCTTGGAGTCCCCAGGGAGTGGACGTCTTAGGCCACAGCAGTAGTTATTGTCTGCGGGTTTTAGTTCTAATACAACTATTTGAGCCCATTTTAAAGTGTGATTCCTATTGCATTTCAAAATAAATCAATAATAAATCTATTACAATCACTATTATAAGTGTGCGTGCATGTAAACTAAGCCCCACAAACTTAAGTGAAAATAAAAGTTTGACTTGCCCAAATTCTATTTTTTTTTTTTTTTTTTTTTTTTAGTGGTACCTCTGCGGGCCGTAGACAGTTCACCTAGTCAACCTCTACGGTGCAGGGTAGGATGAGTCCTTGTCAAAACATTTTGAAATCATTTGGTTTTGGAGTCACCACGTGGAAATGCTTTTACGCACTGAGTGTGGGGCTCGGGGTTAGCCAATACCCACTAAAACCACAGCTATCTTTCTCCATAACCTGAGCAGGTTGCAGTCACCCGCTAGGAGGTTGGTCCAAGTGTCTTTAACTAGCCTGGACTTTATTGCCTTTTTGCCAAACCTCTCATTATCTGTAGCTAGGCAGTCTGTCTTGATTCTGCTTGCAATTGCGGCTCTGATTTTTCCCAGAATCTCTGCTTTTGTGGAAATTTTATCTGGGTCAGATTCCCTCCCAATTTGCCACTCACATCTTATCTTCCAGATTACGTACGCCACTTCAGATGTCACTACTGTGTTGAACCTTCTTTTGCCCTTGTTCCCTTTCTCTTTTTTCTTTGTCATTGCACACCCTAGCTGGTCCCCTAGGAATGGCTTCTGGAAGCTTAAGCCTCTTTTCTCATGTAACGCTCTTATATAGTCCCATACTTCCTTTTGTCCTGAAGTTTCACACTCAGTTAGGATGTGTTCTATTGATTCTGTTACTCTACATTCAGGGCATATGGCCCTCACTTCGTAGTTTGGGATGTTCTCCCAGAACTTCCCAATCTTGTATGCATTATGCATTACTCTCCAGAGGAAGTTCCTAACTTTTCTCAAGATGTTTTTACTCCTCAGCAACTTCCAGATCTGCCCATCTGTTGGCATATCACCTGTTCTTTCCAACACCGCCCACCATGTCATATCAAGGTGGGTCTTGGTGCCCTTCCGTTCTGGCGGTTGGGATCATTCAATTATTCCCCTATACAGTGTCACCTGCATTATAGTCGCCAGTTTTGCCCCTGGCACTTCAAAGCCCCATGGAGTATTGAGGTTTATCATGTCTGGGGCTGACTTATCTGCTCTCGTATTCACTAGTATGTCCGCCCCCTCATTGCCTACAATACCTACATGGGCTTTTACCTTTTTGAGCATGGTGAGGCCCCTATGTGCCCTTATCTGTGCTACTAGAGATCTCATTACATCTTTATTTGGTGCCCCTATCCATCCATCGTTCTCTCTCTCTCTTGGGGAGAAGGGAGGTCAGACTATCTATCATCAACTGCAAGTCACTCTTTATTATTATTGTTCGATCATCCGGAACTGCCTGTACTGCGGCCAGTATCGCCACTGCCTCCCCGGAGTTGTTGGTTTGGGGCAGATCGCCAGGAAGCTTCAAAGCCCTATTTCTTTCATCATTTTCCCCAAACCAGATACCAGCCCCCACCAATGCCATGCCATCAGCTGATCTCTTACAGAAGCCATCCGTGTACACAGTAATTGGGGGTTGTTCAACTGGCTCTCTGCTGTAGTTAATATTTTGTGTATTTGTCACTGCCTTCCTAGCAAACATGCGGAAACCTTCTTTCAGGCTCCCTCTGGTTGCAATATTCATATCAAATATTTTTCCATCTCCGATTTGGGACAGTTCCAGTTCCTCTTGACTATCTCCCCTTTTATCTTCCTGGATCATTGAATTCCATTGTCGGCTTAGTTTATCTATGTAATCCCGTGCCACCATCCCGCATCTATGTGGGTTTTCACATCCTTTCCCTCTCATATCCCAGCAAGGGAGGCAGGTGCAATTGCGGCATGGTTTGTGGCTCTCATTGATAGTTACGTCGACCTTCCTGGCCATAGTCACCATGTCCCCAACCGTTCTGACTCTATGGCATTCTCATAGGCACAGCGATTGGGTTGGATTGGGTCTCACACCTTTTACATCTGAGAGGTCAAGGTGGAGCTATGCTGGCACCTCTGCTCTCAAATTCCGGTCTAGGATCATTGTATGGAACCTGATATTATGCTTTTTTGCAGCTCTCAGCATCCGTAATAGTTGTGGGGGGAGACCGTCCCCGCCTTGTCTTGTGTCAATCTTTGTATTTTGAAGGAAAGGTATTTTTATCATAGATTCGTTGCTGCCATGTGATCTGGCTAATCTTTTGCAGATCAGGGCATCAGCTAGTTGTGCCCATCTTGGTCTTTTATTGTCAATTTTAAGGTACCTCTGGATTTTCATGATCTCAATAGCTTCGTTCCTTACTTTTATATCCAGAACTTTCTTTCCACCTTCCTCCATTGGGAGTCAAAGCGTGGTCAAGCCTATCGGGGGTCTTGTCCTGGTGTTCCACATGAAATCCCTCACTCTGGTGGTTAGTCCATCCTCTATCTGTTTAGGCATTCCTTGTACCCTTGCTCTATATTGGGATCTGCCTCCAACTACCATGTTGATAATTAATCCTTCACCTTCTATTGTCGGGTTCCCTTTGTTCCATCTTTTTAGATCCCTGTCTATTGCTTCTATCATTGGTGTCCAAACGCTTACTTCACTTATACCATTTCCCACAAAGGCCCCCAACAGACGTGTGGGCTCTCCTTCTAAAGCAATCTTTACGTCGGCTGGGATTGCCTGCGCCCCTGCATTTGGTTTTCTCGTTGCTATCAGCTTATTTCTGAACTCCTTTGTCCCCATTGGGATTACCACCATTTTTGGTATGTTGAATTTGGCCCCTGATGCTTCGCACCACCTTGCTAATATGGACCTCAGATCCTCAAAGTTGTCCTCTTTGTCAACGTACACTGTCGTGTCGTCCGCAAACAAGGTTGCAATTATTCTTTCTACTCCAGCATTTGTCCTTATTCCTTTTAAGTTTGATTCTCGCAACATCTGAGCAAGAGACTCTATGGCTATATTAAATAGCAGGCATGAGAGTGGGTCACCCTGTCTGACCCCTCTGGTACCCTTATATTTTTTGCTTACTTCACCATTTAGAATCACCCTTGTGTGTGCGTCCGAGTACAAGTATTTGACTGTCTCGACAAAATTTCTTGGGATTCCAAATTTTTGCATCGACTTCCAAAGGAACTTGTGTAGGATCTTGTCGTATGCCTTTTCCTGGTCCAAACAGACTATCATACCGTTCTTTTCCATGGTATTGCACCATTCAATTGCTATCTGCGCTAATTCCGTTTGGTCCTCAATCCTCCACCCCTTCATGAATCCAGCTTGGTCTGGATGTATTATAAGATGGGCTATCTTACTCAATCTAGTAGTCAAGGCCTTGGTCATTATTTTGTAATCCAAGTTCAATACAGTTATTGGTCTGTAGTTTCCTATGTCAGTTTTATCTCCCTTTTTATAAAGCGGGCAAAGCAGCAAAATCTGTGTCCCTCACCATACCATGATCCTTTATGTCATTGTACAATATTGTCAAGGCCTCTAATACATCAAATGTTTTGTCTTCTTTCTTTGTTGCATTGTAGCAGGAAGCCAGCTCCATCCATAGCTTGTGCAGGATACCATCCAGGCCTGCCGCTTTTCCCTTCTGCAATGTTCTTACTAAGTCCTCCATCTCTTCTTTGGTGAAGTGGCCATCGAGGTCGCCTCTGAGTTCACGTGGCACTTTCTTCTTTATGTTCTCCAGTACCTTCTTGGTGGATCTGGAGTAATTTCCCCTATCCACGGGCCAATCCTTTTCCTGGAGTCGTTTGTGGTAAGTCTTTGCTATAGTTGCCATATTTTTTGATTTCTGTTCAAGTTCATTATTGCAGGGTGGGGTTTTCTTCAGGGCTACTATGATGTCTCTAGGTGAGCGGTCATTATTCATGTTTATCCATTTCTTAGACATCGTTTCTCCGTATAGGGAGTAGCTTGTAGCCATTGTATCTCTGGCTCTCATAAATCTGGCTGTTTCCAGACTTTGGATCCTTTTGTCCAGTATTGCAGCCTCTTCCACTTTGAATGCCTCTCCAAGGTTGCCATTGTTCAATATTCTCTGGAGGTCCATTTTTAGCGCACATATTTCCTTCAGAACTTTGGGTTTATTCTTCTTAGAATGCGCACAGATTGTTTCCATCATTTTCTTCTTAAAGTTTTTGTGAAGGGTCTGCAGGTTGTGTTTGTCCATTCTATGTCCTACCGCCCCTCTGAGTTGTTGCTGGTGTTCTATGCCTAGTCTCATGAGGTCAGTCAGAAGCTCTTTGTCCTTGACTAGTAGTGCTAGCATAGCGTATCTCCCTTCACCCATGTGAGGTTGCCATGGGTTCAGGAGGGTCATTTCCGCTAGGGAGTGGTCCGTATTTATTCCTGTCCTCTCTATTTCCCATCTGCAGCTAAATGGAATCAGATTCTTGTTTACATAAATCCTATCAATTCTTGAGTGGATAGGTCTTCCTATCATATGGAATGAGAAATCTACTGTTGTAGGGTTTTCTCTTCTCCATCCATCAGCCAGGGACATCTTGGATTTTAGATTGGTTAGCGCCCTTGTGACTTCTGGGCAGGTGCGCTGGGATCCTATCTATTGCTTCTTCCACCATATTTAGATCTCCTAGTAGGATGCTTGGTGTCAGCATGTTGGGTCTAGTATTCCACCTTGATTTTAGTTTATTCCAGAATGATTTGTTGCTCTTATGCTCATTTGGTGCATAGATGTTTAGACAGCTTATCACATCATCTTTGTGCCATGGGATTTCAATTACAGCTGCTCTGCCCAGTATTATTTCTCAAAATCTTGTTTCTCTCCATTTCATTGTTCTTTTATTTAAGATGAACGCTACTCCCATGGCATTTGGTCTGTTTTTGTCTATACTCGATACTATATGTATTTGTCTTTCAAACAATCTGTTTAGCTTCTCTCGTCACTTGTTTTTTAGATGCATCTCCTGGATGGCCAGGACATCTATTTTCTTTTCCCTCATCAACTGGTTCATTTTGTACTATTTGTTCTGCGTTGACGTAGAGCCCAGCAAACTTAATGTTCCCTTTCCTATCTCTACCATTTCTTCTAGGGTGTAGCCTTCCGCTATTTATGCCCAACCAGATTCTATTTTCCATTGAGTCAGGATTTCCTTCCTGTCCCCCCACATATATCTGGGTATGCCACGATCCATCTCCAATCCCGCTCAGGCTGTCATTGGGGTCTTGGTTGATGGTAGGGCCGAAGCCCCCTCTTGCCTGAGTGGAGGGGTCACCATTACCGTTGTTTGTCTCCTGTAGTGTTATAAGTCTTGTATTTGCAGGTAGTAAGGGTGGGACATGCTTTGGAAGTGGTTATCCTCTGCTTCAGCAGGATCGCTGCATGGCAAGTCCCTTGTAAATATGATGCCGTCTGAGCTCTTCCTGGCTCAGCTAGGGGGTTCTGTCACGGTTACCTGTCGCCTGGGGGCCTAGTAAATTCACCACAACATCTGACCCGGTTTGTGGGGGGGTGGTGGTTTGGACTGAGGTTTTGTCTTTGTTTAATTTATTTTGTTTTATCTTTCTCTCTTCTTCGTCTTCTTTCTTTTATTTTTTTTTTGAATTGGGAGGGCTCATTGCAATTTTTAGAGTGGCTAATAACAGGTATGCTACTAGTTTGTGTGGCTTGTGGTCCTACCATCATTCTCCCTGCCTCTACCTCTGGGAAAACCTCTTCGTCTAACCATGTTACTCTCTCCTCTGGCTGATCTGCTTGGAGCGGCAAACTCTGCCATTCCTTCAATCTTTCCTAGGGCATTGGTATTGCAGAACCATCCATCCATTTTTGCATACGTGCAGTTCAATTGGTTGTGGTCCGCACTCTTACAGTTGAAGCAGTGGAACCTATTGTCCTCTGTGACCGGTGCTGTGCTTCCGTAGTCCATATCTACGAATGTCATTGTCTGAGTGGCCTGTAGGATGGAGAAGTAATCTGTCCAGGAGAAAGGCGGGGTATGTGTGAAGTATACATTCCATGTTGGTTTTTTTGTTCCAAATTTTGTGGTCCTGGGGATCATACTCTCTCCAGCTGTGAGGCACACCCTAATGTTCCCTATTATTTCCAGGGCCGGCTCAAGGTTATGTATGGATGTAGTATCACCTATCAGCTTGGACTTGAGAAGGTCTGCAAAAGCTTCGTTTCTGCCTAGCATATCCCTCACAATCCTTGTCGCTTCCCGTTCTGCTTCCTCAATAGCCTCCATATCCTTAATGCTCAGGGTGAAGCCTTCAATTGAGCACAGGAAACTTGGGACGGGTGGGACGTATGGGACAATGAAGGCTGTTGCTTCTTTGGTCGATATGATTGGGTTACCAATGAGGATGTCATGTGCTTGTTCTGAGAGTCCCGTGACTAGGAAGTGGTACGGTGGTTTCTGGTGATCAGCTTTTCTATTAGTTTTGATCACCTTTTCCTGCTGAGGGGATGAGAGCTTGGTTCTTTCGCCCATCATTTTAAGTATGAGGGCTTTCAGTGATTCTCCAGTTGCTACCAGGTTGGAATCTTTACTGGCTTGCCAGTTGCGGATCCATACCTTAGGGTCCAGGTAGTGAGCGAAGTGGGCTTTCTGCTCTGGGAGGAGGTTGAACCAAGGTGGTGTCATTAGGTGAATGGTGAGGAAACCCCCTGGAGGGGTGGGTGTTCTCTCTAGGTTGTATGGGAGCTGGGGCAGGCTCGCGGTGTGATCTGCTGTCTGGAGTGTTTGGGATGCTTTGCCCAGATCCTGGAAGTTTTGGAGTCGTTGGGACGGGGGGGGGGGTGGGCTTGGTCCTACTGAGCTGTATCTAGAGGTAAGGGACACCTTTCTTGTTCTCCTGACTATCCAAGGGGGATCAGTCCCTTTGGGCTTATCCAGGTATCCACCTGTGTTATTCAGAGGGGGGTCGTTACCTCTGGGGGTCAGGGAAGGTGGGGCTGGGGATTTGGGTGGCAAAGAATCAACCATTGTCGTGTCTCCTTCCTTATCTCGTTCCCATTCTTGAGAGTCCTGTATATTTGCCTCTGTTGTGAGGAGGAGCACAAGGGGAGGCGCATGGGAACTAGCTATCTCAGTTTCTAATTCTTCCATGTCAGATATGGCATTTGCTGTGGTGTTGCGCCTTTTTTTGTTGTGAATGCGGACTCCAGTTTGCTTTTCCGGGCTGTGGATTTGTGTTCTCTTCCTAGCCTCGTCTTGGGGAGACATACGTTGGAGTGAGACTGTTGCCTTTCCAATATAACCAATATAGCATACATGCCTACCACGTGTTAAAAGGGTTACTGAAAATTTTTTATCGCCTGTGCTCCAGCGGTTGTGTGTCCTATATCACTTCCGTGTTCCGTAGTAGGGACATTCCTCCATAAGGATATATATGTATGCAGAGGTGTTGGGTTGAAACTTGGTGGCCATTGGCGCTGGCGTTCTCTGGTGTCCAGGATTGGGCTGGGAGGCCGACTAGAAGCCCTTCATCCTTGTCTGTTCTAACGGGAGGATGTACAGGAACGACCTCTGGGGGATGACGGCCAACAGTATGGCATCAGCTTATGGTGTCGCCGAGTAGGCAGACGAGTGCAGTGCACTCCACACGTTGGGGGGGTCTTATCCTGATCCTCCTGCTAGGCAGGGCTCCTTGGTAGGAGTTTTGCGAGGCAGTGGAAAGTCCACTGTCACTGCAGTCCAGATTTTACTGGGTGCACATGGTGGTTTCGGATCAAGGGCCCCCCGAATTGCCCAAATTCTAGCTTGATTACAGTCAGGCTACTTTAGCTAATAAAACTGTACATTTCGCATCAATACACAAGCATATTGCACATGGAACAGTCAAGCTTAACTATGTATCAACAAAGAATATGATAACAGACATATTCACGAAAGCTCTACCTCAAGCTTCTTTCAGATCATACCGTAATGAACTTGGTATACGACACCCACAAGCATCGTCGAGTGGGAGTGTCGAGGAAATCGACGAATAGCTATGCGCATCATAAACGCATCATTTCTGATTTATAACTACAATCTAAGACACAAATATAGGTATAAAACCCCCTATTTCCTGAGGCTCAGAGCACTATTTACCTGATATCTATCGCTCTTCTCTTTCTTCGTGTCACTATAGGCAGCGATGATAGTTGTCTCCATCACGATTGACGCGACACTGAGGCTTTTTTCTCTTTCTTCGTGTCACTATAGGTCCTGGACTCCAGTAGCGTCCATATAAGTTATGCGGATTCGATTATAAACGTGAAATACTAGACGATGGCTTACCGCCTTCTTCATAGTGGGATATCAGTGGACTGCCCAGGATTGAACTTACAGTCTCTTTTGCTAGCGCTATGCCCGTCTCCTTTAGCCATAGTTCACGAGCCAGTTCCATACTATTGCTTGGCCTGGGCAAAGGCATCCTGAGATGATGTGGTTCAAAGAATCTTCCTCGTCATCGTGGGTGCATTTTTTGCCTTTCCTTGAGCTCCACTTTCATCGTTGGACCGTCCCAAGAAGGATCTTACATCATACGTGTCATGCGCGCATTGCCATAGGAAGATTCTAGCTTGTCCGGAGAATTCCTTGCTCCGTAGGCTCTTTCAGATCTGCTCCTCGGGTGAGGTTTTGCCGTATATTTCCCTCACGCTAACTTTAATTTCTTCTATCATTCTAGCAGTTCGCGGCATGACCTGCGTTTGGTACTTAGATCTGATTGTTTTATATGCTATTGCCTGCGTGATTTTAGAGTTTATCGATGGTGGCAGGATAAAAAGCCTATCTTGTCTCACCGCCGCGAGCGTTAGGGCTGCCTTTCAGTTTGAGTCGGTATGGCGTAAATGAGGTCACAGAGTGATCTTTTTCCGTGTGTATCCTTTAAGAAGTCTTCCAATCAGGGTTTTCAGTCGCCAGCATATTTCGATCCTAAAAAATCTCCTTCTCGACGGTTAATGCAGTCACAATTTCGCTAGATCTAACATTTATAATCAACGGGGACCTCAGACCTCCCCTTAGAGACGCTACTAGCATTGCCAGTAAGGCCTTGCATCCCTCGGACACGACGTTGATCCATTTCGCATCTTAGTTTAGATCTTCTCTTCCCAAGAAAGCGGCTCCTGGCTAATCAAATTGAGTTAGCATTTGATTACAGCAATTTTCATAACGATAGAATGAATGAATGAATGAATGGTTTCTATTTATGCCGCCGGCAAGCCGCTATGCAGGGCTAAGAGGCGGGGGTAGAGCTTATATCGTACTCTACTCCTAGTGTATCAAATGGTACGCTATATGTGTGTGGGCTTGTTTTCCGATAGTTTGTGCGGTAGAACTCTCCTCGTATTGTGTCTGGGTGGCGTGGGGGGTACGATAGACCCCTTCGACTTTCCCTTGTTTAGTTGTTTGGCTGATCTATACGACATTACCTAATATACATGAAGATA
>JAGGAT010001202.1:0-10489 GCA_017657195.1 Termitomyces sp. T70a | reverse complement strand
TTCTATTACTTATACATACACTAATACACTTTGGATCTCCCTTTGCCAGCTGTGTGACTGAGCCATAGCTTCCAAAGGTCACCCTTACAGTCTGCCTAGCAGACTTTGGAGATTTTTTTCTCTTTTGATTTTTTCTTGTCATAATGTGTTGTGGATGTGTTGCTGGAGAGTAGAAAATGGCCTCACAGGGCCTGTCTAAACCTAGACAGAGCTCACAGAGCTCTAGAAGGGAGGGGGTGAGACCTTGCACAAGGTCAAATGCACAATAACAACAATGACCAATGAAAATGCAGCAGTATGTGGCTATGGCCTATCTAGGCCATGAAAAGCCACTTCCATACCAAATGCCTGTCCATTCATGAATAAACTTGGATGAAGAGGAGCACTATAAGTGCCAATTTGAAAAAGTATGCCATGAATACTTGCATCAGCCAGGGCCAAGCCAGGTCCAGGCACCAGTGCAGTCATATGCATGTGTCATGGCACAACCACTATTGAAGAAGTATGCACTTCAAGTGCAAATAGAAATGGGGACAAAAGTATTGCTGCACTGTTTAAAGGTAGCAGAGCAGTCAGTGGCTGCAACAGTTATATTTTTGCAAGACAACCTTGCAATTATGGTGATAGAAAGATTGCTTGATCAGATTGAGCTCATGAGGCAGCACATTACTATAAGGGCAACCTCTGGAGGCTATGGCTCAATTACACAGCTGGCAGAGGGAAATCCAAAGTGTATTAGTATATGTATAAGTAATTAATAATAGCTGCATACCTGGCAAAGGGAAATCCAAAGAGAACAAGTCTAAGGATTCATCCTGCCAGATGCTTAAAAAAATTAAAAAGTAAGTCACATGATATATAAGCCACATATAATGGTCACATGTCCAAATCACCTGTTTGGGTTACATGTCTGAGTCACATGTCTATGTTACCTGCTAAGATCACATGTCTGGGTCACATATGCAGCTGAGTCTGAAAAGAGTGAGTAAATGATGGCTTGAAGGCTGGAAAAACTCCCTCTTTTAAAACTCAGACCAATTTGATGTCTAAGGGAGTCTGGCACCAGGCTGAGTAAATCAAGGGGGTATGGCCTGTGCTACCCCCCAACCAAGTAGGCAGAATTTGGAGGGTTGAAAGCAAGGCTGAGAAGTGAAGAAATAGACATGAAATAGGTGGAGAAAGGATGAAGAAATAGACATAAAATAGACATAAAATAGTAGTCTCCTGGCAATTACAGTGCTGGAACAGATAGACCATGCTGCAAAGTGCAAAATTCTACCCTACAAGGAAGTGAGTGTGGAGCCCAAATGGGCTAGACTGCAACCACCATGGCTAACTAGTTGTTCAGGCAATAGTGCCTATTGCAGCTTGCCTGGCACTAGTAGTGGCCTCAGCAACCTTGTTGATGCCTGCATAGCCTATAGCTGCATCCATTTCTAAATTCATATCCACTGTTTTGAGGGCACCAGAGGTGCTCCTAGCCAAACTATTGCTGGAACAGCAAGACAAAAAGATTGACAAGGTCCGAATAACCTGAGACAAGTTAGCATTGTTGAATATGAGTGCACCTGGGAGTGCACACACTGCAAGGGTAGTGGGTCCCTCTATTCAGGGACTTGCAGCCTCAAGTCATGCCCTGCTCCAGAAACTCTATTAGGGGTGTAAGCTGCCCATCAATACTACTAAGATAGAAGTTGTTGACTTTCCTGTGAACATGCCAGAGTAGGCAGAGCCAGCTCAACTTTTATTCATGATGGCTATAATGGTACCCATGCCAGCACAGTTCAAAGTGGTTATGCTGGCTATTGATCCATGCACTCCTGCACAATACAATGGGCTGGTGGCTGAGGTGGCCAAGACTGATAAAGGGAAGCAGCATGTCATCTCTACTGTGGATGATGAGAGCAATGATGGGCAGTCCTCCTCAGAGGTGGAAGAGGAAGAAGAAGAGGGTAAAATGCCCACACAGTGCTTTCAGTGCATCCAATGCAATAAGAAGCTCACCAAAAAGAAGGCAAACAAAGTGCAGGCAGTGGCCACTCTAGTTTATAGAGTGCAGAACAACTTTTCTAGGCAAATTCCAAATGGACTGGAGGGTGAAGATTTGGGGGTTGCTCAATGTTAAGTGGCTCAACTCATGCTTCTGCAAGGCCCTAGGGTTCTGCTTCTACTATTTATACCAGACTAACATGGTACTTATTGGTGCTGATGCTAATCAAGTGGCTGCCTACAAGTTTAGTGCTAGTCAAGCAGCTGATACACTATGAATGATGATTCACAGGTTTGTGCACAGGGGTTTCTCTTGCACACCCTATGAGCTGGAATGGCTCTTCAAGTACTATGTGAACTCCCATATTCCCTGTTGCAACTATATAATCACATATATGCTCATTATAAGCTTCAGACATTCATGCAGCAATTCAATGTATTGCTGCATGACTAAATAATGAAGCTATTAATATCTGATCCTGCATATTAGGATCTAGTCAACCCAGTGCAGGGGCCTGAGGACATGCTCCTCATTGAATGTTATTACATTCCCACACACTTCTTGCATACTAAGAACAATGGTACTTCTGTGCTGCATGTCATACATGCACCCAATTCCAAGAGGCCATTTGACCTTGAGAAGATAGCACAATATGCACTAATCTCTGGTCATTGAGGATTGGAGAATACCTGGCAGGACATCATAATAGACTTTGCCTACCAGATGCACTGGCAAACCCTATTTGGATTTGCACTCTGCTGAGCTTTTTGTGCTAACAGTGCAGAGAAGACAACTCTTATCCAATAGTCCATGCTTGTCATGGCATGTCCTGGGATGTATCAAGAAGCAGCAGCTGCATACAATGCAGCTAATCCTAGATGCACTCTGGTAGCCAATATGGGGCACAGATTGAACTACATCAAGTTCATATACCTGACAATCAGGTGCAGAACTTCTCCAATGATGCGCATCTTACTTTACAATCACATTCCACTGGACTAGGTTGACCACACCTACATATATGGCATAGTCTACTTGGAACAACAGTTCCACTAGCCCATGATGCCCCTAGACATCTTCAAAGACGTCAATAAGTGCTTACAGTTCCTTGCTATCTATGGAACACCAGTTATCCTGCAATGGAATGGATGGCGAGAGATGTCTAAGGAGGACCACTATTGCCTCCTCTTCAAATGCACTAAAGAAAGCATGTCTAACATCAATCCTGAGGCTACAGACCTCTATTATTATATTGGAATAGACCTGAATGTGGGTCAGCTCTGGAGGCAAATACCAGTGCATAGGACAATGCCCACTCTTGGAGCTGTGACTAACATTGCACTAACCAATTGTGTTATAGTAGATGCTACTGCTGCAAGGGGTCCAACAATCCCACTAAAAACAGAATCAGAGCTCCTTCTATCCATAACTAATGTCACAACTGGAAAGGAAGCAAAGACAATGGATATGGGCAGAGTGCAACCAAGCAACAAAGCAGGCTGAAAAGCCCTTGTTTTTCTATAGTTTAGATAAATTTGACTTTATTAACTCACAACATGTTACTAATACTGGGTGTGCTTAACAGCACAATTAATTTTTGTCTTAGTTTTTATTTTTCTTGCAATATATAGTGTCTTAAATGCCAAAAGTACCATATTCCAAGTCAATGTGCTATCAGCACTGCTAAGATCATGCTTTGTTCATTCAGGGTGAGTGCATCTAGGATGCACATTTATGATCATAACAGGTGCAGTAGGTGTAACTATGACCTAATTCAGGCATTGCAACAACACTTGTAACTGAGTGTTATATACTATGACTATTTTGTGTGTTAGTGCACCCCCACCACTTGAGTTAGTGTCACTATAATTCCTTGCACCAAAGACTGCTAGATTCTTTCTAAACCATGCATTGGTCTAAAAGGGGGGCATGTAAGCAGTGAGTTACCTTAGTTGTATCCAATGCATTTGTAACATGTTTAGTTACCTTATGTAGTAATAGACATGTGTCCATAACATGCATTTGTAGATTATATAAAAGACATTATCTTGTATTTCCAATGTATCTAGTCTAATCCAATAATTCAGTCTGATTCAGCTATTGTGTGAAACATGCAAGATTGTTTTATCTATAGCCAATGGCTACATATAGTTCCAGGTTGTTCCCTTAGCTCTTTTAAATTCACTTTAAACTTGACTCCATTTACAATAATCTTGGGAGTAGGAGAAAAATCCACTGGACTAGGAAAACAATTGTTCCAGAACAATTTAATAGGGTGGGGAAAAAACTTGATGAGTGCAAAACAGATTCAATTGATATTGGAAGCTAGTAGTTATGAGTTAGTAAATGGATATGCAAATAGTAAAACCAAATTTTGACTTTGTCATGCTCAATTTTACTTTTTTTTTTCACCAGCTTGAAGATAAAAGTGACAGAACCCTTCTTAAATCAGGTACTAGTATTATCTGCCAGTGTAGCACCCTTCAACTTGAACTTGGAGTTGAATTGTGCTTAGAAGTTTTAACATATTATATATTGAGTTTCAACAACAATGTTTCAAACCTAGGCATTCTATCACACCAGAGACTACTTGCTCAATATTGAAGAAGGAGAGTTCTTAAGTTGTAGTATACCATTTGTTATTTGGATTGCTGAGATAATAAAGCCTTCAAGTTATAGTTTGAGAATAGAGGATAAAAGACTCAAATGTGCACTTGTACTAGTATGTTCCAAGTCAACTGATGTTATACTACTACTAGTAATATACTGGGAAAAAAGGAAGTCAGCTTCAGTGGACTGGAACCTTGGCTAAAATTAAAGGAGCATAGAGATCCTCCAAGTCATATGGCTCAGATTCATTGTTGTTCAGTTCATTTTAGTGACTGGATTAAGTAGTAGACCAGCCTCATATAAGGGTAACCTCTGGAACTGCAGCTTATTATGTGTACAGCATTGCTATACACCTAGTAGAGGGAGATCCAAAAAGAACAACTCTAGAGACTTTCTATGCCAAAAGTAACACTTCTAGGGCTCTGGATATGTGGAAACTACTGTATAGAATGACAAAAAGCCTCAACTATAACCTGTAATAGCGAAAATCTAGAGATTGTTCCAAAATGAAAGTTGCTGTGCTAGAGGGTCTAACAGTAAATGAATTACTTCTCTGCACATAGTGCAGCTGGAGTTCTAGGAATTGTACTAGCGAGTAGGGCTCAAGGAGATGCCATAGAGCAAAAATGTGACTGGAATAGTTGAAGAAGGATTAGAGGGTTGAAAGAGGGGTCAAAAGAGAGGGTTTTCTAATAGCTATTGTGGTACAAAAAAAGACTATTGTGGTTACATAAGCATAGCCTCACACTAAAATAGCATAATAATAGTTATAGCAATAAAAATAATTAATATAACATGACAGGCCAAGTGTAATAGAGCTAGCTATTATACCACCCTCATGAGACTGTTCTAGGTCTTAGAGTACATAGATGTAACAGGCGATGCTTGTTACAGTACTTATTATAATGTACTCTTATCTTATAATAATCCTTATTATTAATTATGTAATAGTTCATTAGTATATAAGTATTGAGGTTATCTTACATAACCTCAAGTAGTCTTTTTTGCACCACCATAGCCAGAATCATTCTGACTTATGGTCTCATGCATGAAAGGCTCAGTAACCACGTTACAATAGAGGTCCTTATGGCCTCTGATAGTGTTGAGAAAGTAATTATTGCAGGAGCCATTGTTGCTCCTAACAGTATTTGAATGGCAAATAAGCAGAGGCCCTCAAGATCTATTTGATTCTCATGGCCCTCCTCAGGAGGAACTATATCATTGCACCATTATGCTACAATGTTGGTTATGATGGTGGGGGCTGGGTTGACAGTGAAATCTATCTTCACAGCCAGTGTAAGGGCAACCTCCAGGAGTTGTGGCTAATCACACAGCTAGTAGAGAGAAATCCAAAATATATTAGAATCTGTTACAGTACTACCAAAAATATAGCTAATCACCTGGCAGAAAGAAATCTGAAAAGAACAGTCTAAGGATTCTCCAGAGCTAGAGTCCAAAAATACTGCAGAGAGTTGCCTGACCATGAATGTGGCAGTGCCATGGTTGACTTGTTGGACACTGACATAACCACCTGTTGGGACAACTGCTGACATAATTCCCCATTGGGGCAATCACTGACATGACTGGAGAGAGACAGAAATGGAAGTCTTCTAACAGCCAGGGGTTCTGAGGCAGCAGCATTGGCCACAACCTCACTGGGCCCTGTCTTGCCAGATGGTTCAGATATGATCACTAGACTATTAAGTTTGGTGTTCCTAGCTGAAGATGTGGGAGGCACTAGAAGTGCCTCAAAGGAGGTGGCATTACTTACTGGTGCTGTAAAAGCAGAGAAGAGCACTGTAGTAGTCTCAGTTGGATTGCATAAGAAACTGGTTAGGTTGCATGAGCAGCATTGAGATCATTACCAGTAGTGTAGTGCCCTTGCTAATTAAATTGCTACCTGTCATTAGAAATGGGCCTTTGTACCTGGGAGGTACTTCTGGAGGACATAGTTCTCCAGGCATTAGTGATAGTCATTGTCAATGCTCAAAAATAATTGGGTGTGGAGGCCACTCCTAGACCAGTGATAGTTCAAGTAGTGTATACTATAGGTATATGCATGGTCAATCACATGTAAGGAATACAATTGGCAAGGAGGTGCCATAGTATCTCTATGTTGCCACGGTTAGATACATGTCTAGGCTCAACATGGAATCTGAAGAGAAAAAAGCTAAAGTTGTTGATAGCCTAGAAGGCCATTGTACGTTTCTGATTATAAGCTTCTGCAGCTTCAGCATAGAGTCATGGACATTCAGTAATAAAAGCAAAGACTGTCATATATGCTGCCATGTGTGAGCTAAGATGTAGCTGAAGACAGAACCTTGGCACTGCTGGCAGCCAAACATGTTTTCTTTGGAAAAAGTGATTGAAAAACCTGTCACCCAGTTTCCAAATGAATTGTCTGTAGAAAATATGTAAGCAGTTTCTCTTGGAAAATTTTAGAAAATTAAATTCATATATCCCAACTACTTCAAAAGTAAGAATCATAACTTTTTTTGAGCCTTTTTCTACAAGAAACATAGTAGAAAACATAATATTATTATTGAGGTTTTTGTTAAATAAAAACAACTTTTTCCCTTAGAAACAGGAATGTAAACCTTTGAACTATCTCTTTATATATTTTTTTTGTAAATCCCTGCTGTAAGGGTACCCATGGTTTCTGGGCTTGTACATGGAGGCTAGGAGCCATTTGCAATCATAGTAACAGGCCATGTCATCCTTTGCCTTGGTCAGGGCTGCCTTGGCCTCTTCCTGAGCTTTGCGCATCTAGTCTACAAACTCATTGATGGACTTGTTTTCCAATCAGTGTCTGGGGATTCAAAGCCCATCTAGGGATGATGTCCAGTGTCCAGAAGTAACAGGGAGACCTTGGTGGCAGAGTAAACATGGTTATTGTACTGGAACTCTGCTAGGAGGCGCTTGTCCCAGTTGTTCTGCTGCTTGCTACAGAACAGGCAGAGGTATTTCCAAGTTTCTGGTTGACCCATTCAGTCTGGCCATTGGATTGTAGGTGGTACATGGTGGAGGTGTGAAGTTTGACATAAAGGAGTTGGTAGAGCTCACATGTGAACTTTGCAACAGGCTGCAGGACAGAACTGCACCTGTTGCAAAGTCAGAGCTGTCAGCCTCAAGGCGGAAAGAGTGGTCATCATCTGGGAACATCAGGACTGGCTTGGAAGTGATGGTGGATTTGAGGGTGTCAAAAGGTCTCTGCTCTGTGCTGCCCCACTTCCAGCTAATATCCTTCCTAGTGAGGTCAAACAGAGGGCATGCATGGTGCAAGAAGTCCTGGATGAACTGCTGGTAGAAGTTGACAAACCCCAAAAAGGCCTGTACTTTCTTTCTGTTCTGGGGCTCCAGCTGCATAATGCTGGCTATCTTCACCAAGTCTATCTCTGTCATTCCATGCAAGATGATCAGCCCTAGATATTCAATGCAAGTCTATTCAAATTCATACTTCTCCAGCTCAAGGTAGAGCTGATGCTGATGCAGACAATCCAGGATGACCTGGGTGATACAACAATATTCCTCTAGGGTCTTAGTGTAAATGAGGATGTCATCAAGGTATCCGCACACTACACCCTCCATGATCAGGTCCCAGAAGATGTCATTCATCATTGTTTAAAAGGTAGCCAGACTGTTAGTGAGCCCAAAGAACATGACAAGCAGCTCAAAAAATCCACAATTAGTCCAGAATGCTCCCTTCTACTCATCTTCCTCTTGGATGTGCATGTTGCTGTAGCCCTACAGAATGACCAACTTCATGAAGTAGCATGCACCCTGGAGGTTGTTGATAAGCTCAGAGATGAGGGGAAGGAGGTAGCAGTTCTTGACAGTCATTGCATTGAGCATGTAATAGTCCTGGACTAGCTAGAGAAAACCATCTTTCTTCTTGAGAAAGAATACCAGTGAGGCCATCAGAGATTTGGAGGAGCATATATGGCTTGACTCAAGGTTCTTCTAAAGGAATGTGTCTAGCTTGCCCTGCTCCTTTGGGGCAAGCAGGTATACCTTGCAGCTAGAGGGAGTAGTATTGAGCATTACCTTGATAGCATGGTTCCACTGCTTGCACTCTAGAAGTGAGTTGAATGAGGCCTTGGAGAAGATGTCCTCAAAGTCATGCAGGTGATCTAGGACCACATCTCAAAAAGTCTATGCAGGGGTGTTTGCCACAAAGGCCTGAGCTAGTTGCTGAGATGTGGTCTGGCTGGCTTGGATCTCTTCAGGCTCTACAGGGTAGTGGCATAGATACAGTCTCTGACCTTGATGGCATCATCCAAGTGCTCCAGGTCATCAATGACTCAGAACTCTCCTTCATAGCCTTTTTCCCACCCAGAGTACCTCCTACTGTGTCTGTCATTCTTGTAGAGGGCCTCTCTATAAGAGAATGCCAGAAGCAGGGGCTTTAGGAGGTCTAGGTCCATGAAGGGGAGGTATCCTAGCTAATAAGCCTAGATAGCAGCATGTTTCCACCTTGCAGTGAGCTGCTTCTTCTTCAATTTTGCTTTGCAAATGGCACAAGGCTGGTAGCACTGACTCATGCTTACCACTCCATTGGCCCAGTCATATTCCAGGTTGTGCTCCTAGAGCTAGAAGAAGCCAAGGATCATCTCCTGCTTCTCTAGACTGGTGACTATGAAGGTGGTCTGCTTGGAGTGGGACTTGTAGTGGAAGACCAAGTCCACTATGGCACAGATGAAGCTGGCCTCATTTGAGGTGCTGTTGGCATTGTATATGGGGATTGGGAATAGGAGGGATGGTGTGGTGAGTTGGTGATGCTCCACATAGCTGGAGTCCAAGAACAGCCCAGTTGCTCCAGAGTTGAGAAGGACAGCAACATTCCAGATCTGCTGCATGTCTGTGGTCTGTAAGAGCAACCTCCAGAGGTTGTGTGTAACAGACCTTGCTCGTTACAGCACTGGTATAAAGTATTATTACTTTATTATTATTATTTTACTTAGTTATTATGTAATTACTATATAAGTCATGAGGTTACTTATGTAACCTCAAGTAGTCTTTTTTGCACAACCGTAGCCAGAATCAATTGATAGGTTCTGACTTACAGTCTCATGTGTGAAAGGCTCAGTGTAACAGTTAGTGACAGGTGAGCCTCAGTCCCCAGTCCCAAGTGCATATGACCCAATTCTATAGGGAAAAGGTGACTACACACAGTGGTTAGGACAAAGACTAAAGAAAAGGTGGCTGTGCTACTGAGTCCAAAATAGGCTATAGGGCCCAATCCATTACACTCAGTAACTGCGTTACATTTTTTTAAGTCAACCTATATTGACTATCTTTGCTACAGCAAGCGACCAAACTTCCTCAAAAGAAGTTCTAACTTTACCATCAGTGATTGCACTAACATGGTGTTGCTCAGTTATAATAGGGTGTGGGCATATCAGTGTCCATGGAGAGAGGAGTTTCTGGGCATGATCCCAGGAACTCGGCAAGTGGAGCACCCCAGAGCGCTCCATGGGGATTAGGAAGCGATGCCACATCACGTCATGCCATGGGTGTGGGAGGTGGAGTAATGCCAGGAGGCCTTTTTTCCAGTGTGCCCACTCGACCATCAGATGATGGTCAACAGTCCATACAAGGTGGAGAGACTGGAGCAGTCTCTTCTAGTGTGCGTTGCGTGGTGAGCCAGACTGAGCTACAAGAGCTCTGTTGTTGGAACTGTGCAACCTCAACGCACCTTGACAGGTGCGCAGGGTGCCTATAGGGAACCCTATGTAGAGGAGCCAGTTCCATCGCAAGCTGGCCCATCATCAGGTTTAGGGAGGAGAACAACATTCTCAGCCTACATTGAGATGGTCCCTGAGGAAGCACCTGATACCTCAGATACAGATCGTGAAACAGGTCCGGATGAGATTCTCAACTGGAGAGTTC
>JAGGAT010001201.1:0-10497 GCA_017657195.1 Termitomyces sp. T70a | reverse complement strand
CAAGGGAGGTGGCAAGGGAGGTGGCAAGGGAGGTGGCAAGGGAGGTGGCAAGGGAGGTGGCAAGGGAGGTGGCAAGGAAGGTGGCAAGGAAGGTGGCAAGGGAAGTGGCAAGAGTGCAGCAAATGTGCAGCAAATGTATGGCAAGAGTGTAGCAAGAGTGCAGCAAGAGTGTGGCAAGGAAGGCAGCAAGAAAAGTGGCAGACATGCAGCAAGGAAGGTGCAAGAGTGCAGCAAGAAAGGTGACAAGAGTGTGGCAAGAGAGGTGGCAAAGGAGTGGACAAAGATGGTAGAAAGTGTAGCAAGGGTTGGCAAGTGTATTGGCAAGTATATAGTCTGTCAGTAAATATTATGTTCTGCATTGAGCCAGGAAAGAGGCTCATTACCAGGCTTTTGATTTATTAAAAAGGCCACTATCATGCACATTGCTCAAATACAAGAAAATTTCATCATTGCAGGCAGAGATTTGATAGATTTGATTGTTTTGGATAGTATTCAGTTGAGAAAGTAACTTGTTTTCTTTCCATTTGTCATTATTATATAGATCACTATCATGTTCTGTGCTATTCATGCATTCAACAGAAAAAGTGTGAAGGCTTCTGTCAGGGGACTACTATTTTACTGCTACTTTTTGACTCCTCAGCTCTATTCTCTATTCTCTGAACACTTCTCAACCTTGCTCTCAACTCTCCAGACCTCTGCCTACTTGGTTTAAAGGATAGCATATGCCACACTTCTGGGATTTACTTGGTCTGAGGCCAAACTCTCTCAAGCATCAACTTGAGCTGAGTTTGAAAAGAAGGAGTATTTCTGATCAACTTGCCATCATTTACTTCCTCTTTTCAAACTCAGCTGCACATGTGACCTCAGCATGTGACTTAGACTTGGAATCCAGACATGTGACCTCAAGCAGGTGATCTGGACATGTGATCCTTATATGTAACTTATATATCATGTAATTTACTTTTATTTTCTGAGCACCTGGCAAAGTGAATTCTTAGACTTGTTCTTTTTGGATCTCTCTTTGCCAAGTGTGTAGTTGTTATTACTTACTTTTATTACTTATACATACACTATTATACTTTGGATCTCCCTTTGCCAGCTGTATAATTGAGCCATAGCTTCCAAAGGTCATCCTTACAGCTTTGTTCCCTGCACTTTGCAAAATGATTGTCATGACTATCTTTACATTCATGTAGCATTTGCATTGTCAATCACTTTTTGCAATCTGTCTGAGATTCAAAAGCTTATTTGGTGCTATGCATAAGCATTGGACCAACTTTCAGTTGGTTGTACAAGATCATCAATGTAATGTCAGGGAATAAAAATATTAATATCAGCTGATAAAAACAAATCAAAGAGCAATTCTTGTCACAGCAGAGAATGCCTGGTCCCATTAGGACAACGATATACATCAAATTAGGAGGCACATCATATTGTAGGAAACAGTCTACAAAGGCCTTCATATAAGTGTGAAAGAATCAAGCTGCCATAACTGAATTGCATATAATGAGCAAGCTTTGCTTATAAAAATTAGAAATGGCATCAACAAAGAGCATGTCTATATTAATGTTACATTCTGCAAGTAACTTGACAAGGGGATTATATACATTGGCAGAGTTTATCATCACAAAAAGACTAGGCATTTCAAGATGCATCATTAAACCACAAGTTTTGAATCTCATTAATTGCCTTGCACTAGAGGAATTTGGTACTTGACTTGTAATGATATTGACTTGTTTCATAAGGTGTAGGACTTGTATTTCATCTCTATCTCATGCCATGACTTGTTTTCCATTAGCAGCTCTGTTGGAGATTTGCTTGATAGTGTCGACATTGATGCTTGCAAATGGATTAGCAACAGAAACAAAATCAGTTTTCTTAATATGCAAATTGGTGTGCAACAGGACAGCACAGTGTTGCAATATGTTGAAGTCTGTGAAAATGAAAGAATGGTATTCATAGAAGCATTTGTCATGCAAATGCAATAAATAAAGAATATGGGCTTTCTTAGGAATAGAATTTTTTGTTTAAGATCCTCTAAGCCTCCAATGCCATAGGGAAACAATGTAGGGTATAGCATGGGAAAAAAACTAGGATTACAAAAATCTTTAATTGGGTCACACTTATATAAATAAACTAAGTATGAGCCATTTTTATGGACAATATGTTGAACTGCAGCCGCATACAATTCTGCACTGGATGCATTGCAGTCTACATTGGTAACAATAATATTTTTGAAAGGCACACTTGAGCATGATTCATTTGAGGCAAAATCCTGATTGTGCATGGAATTGTAATGTGCTTGGAGGGCCTGCTGGAACAAAGAGAGATCAACATGTTTGACATGGAATGGCAGAAAAGTGGTGTGGTCTAGAATATTTATTCTGTCTTTATCAATTGTAATGTTCTCATACAGAGAATTGTTGACTTTCAGCCACTTGAGAGCAGTGCAAATTTTGTTTGCTCTAACTATCAATTGCGATGCATGTTTTTTTAACCAATTGATCAATAGTTTCTGGTGACCAATTAAGATAACACATATAGGAGTAACAATGTCTTCAACTGTTGGGGGTAAAATGGATGCAACAATGCCAGGATCTTGAGAAAACACAATAGTGTGTCTTTGAATTGCCTTTTGGGTACTAAGAATATTATATTGCATACCATGTTCTTGAAGCTGGACAATCCATGCTTTTGTGTGATTTAAACTGATAATAGTTTTTTTAGTATGGGTTAAATTTGAGAGCTCTTCCAGTATAGCATCAAGATACGATCTATTAGTAAGTGCATACTTAGATAGGTGAAATTTCCAGATTGAGAATTCACACTTTTTACATAGGCATAGATTGAAAGAGGTCATTGATAAATGTATAATGCCCAGAGAGTCAACTAAAAGCTGATGGAGTGCAATTTAAGGTGCAGTAGGCAATAAATCATAGCAATGACAAAAATTAGCTACAACTACTGACTGAAAATAGATAATTTCTTTGTCCAATGGAAAAATGAAGTGAATACCTTCAGATGAATGCTGTTTTAGTTGGAGACCAATGAAAACTGGTGTGGTACTGCCAGGAAAACAAAGATGGTAAAGGTTTAGAAGATCACTAGCAATGACAGTGGTTTTATGCTTGAGAACACAACATGTGCATGCAGTGCATGTCAGTTCTTGCAAGGCATCATCTAATGTTGCATGTTTGAACAAATTTGCCAAAAAACAATTTGCATGAATTGGAAACCAACTGTGGCTATTCCTGTTGAGCTTTTAGCAACCAAGCATGATGGGTGGTCAATTCTAATGAAGATCTGGAAGTATTGTATTGATTTCCTTTTGCCAACATGCAAGAAAGATTTATACAACATTTCAAAGCTGCTAGCAATTTACACAAAGCAAAGTGAATGTTATTAGCAATAAGAAAAAAGTGAGTAGCATAGATATTAAAATGGATGCAGAGGTGCAAAAGTATATATGATTGGATTTTGTGAGCACAACAAACAATAAAGACATGTGAGGCATCTTGGCAGAAAATAAAACATTCATTATTGTCTTTGGTAGTAACACAAAGGCTTCCAAGTGCATGGTTGATAACATTGTCAAGAATGACTTCAATATTACCAGCTGCAGGGATGCTGTAGCTAGTAGCAATTTGCAGGATGTCAAAACAGGATAATGAGTAAGGAAAGGAGGCAAAGAGTCATTCAAACTGGATTGAAATCTTGTTAAAAATTGGAGAAACAATAAATGAGTATGAGAGATGTTGTCAAGGCCTAATGACTTGCAAAGCAGCTGAACTTCAACTAAGAGTGTAAAATCTAGCTTTGCATAGTGTAAAACAAATTGCAGAACATTCAATTTAAAGGCTTTCAACTTGGCAGGGCCCACACATTTTATGCATTTAGGCCCATGTGAGGAGGTACAAAGGCTATACATTAAATAATGAATCAACATGTGCTAGTTATTAACAACACAATTAAGCATAGATAAACTGTGCAAATAAACAATTTCAAGCAACTCTTTTTCACAGAAGAATAAAAGTGCAGAAGTATCCATGCTATTGAGGGAAAAAAGTCTGCTCATTAGCAAAGATATATTAGAATTTGATAGTAGAAAAAGAGGTGATACAGGCATGTCAAAAAGTGGTGAGAAAAATGAAGACAAGTTCAGCACTCAAGTCTGCCTTGTAAGAGCATTGCTTAGTAGATAAAGCCTCCAAGTCAGCAGAACCTGATATAAGACTTGTATTAAACAATTGTTTTCTACTTCAGCATCTCTTGTCAGGAACTACTAATCTGGAAGCTCTTTGTAGAGCAAGCAACCTGATAATTAGAAAAGTTTAGAGGGTAACAAGAAATTCTAGAAAATTTCAGAGAAATAATCTAATGTACTTCAAGAAAATTCTACAAAAGTTGAAGACCTGACTAGATTATAGAAAATTGTGAAGAAAGGAGCTTAAAGCAGAGATAATTTAGAATCTAAAAAAAAAAAGAAACAAAATATATTGAGGAGGATCAAAGAGAAGAGATAGAAGTAAATAAAAAAAATAAGTAAAGAAAATAGTTAATATCAAAATTAAAGGCTGACTATCAATACTAAGAGTATATATGAGTCAAAGAGGCCCAAGTGTGTGCCAGGAAGCTACTAAAGCTTGTTGGAGTGTTGTGCTAGAACTAGGTGAATGTGCATAGCATGCTGTTAATAGGCATAGAAGTTTTTTAAATAAGGACAGAAGTTGATGTGCCTGAAAGCTGGCTAATGTGCTTTGTAGTTAGTAATAGCAGGAAGGGTTGGATGCCATGTACATAAATGCATTAGAGGCACTAAAAAAGATGGAGAATTTATAACATCTTTATCAACTTCTAGCAATCTATTGATTTGATTATACTCTAGTCTTGCATAGCATGTTGGAAAAAAAAACATAATTACAACTCTCATCATCTGCTGCTTTGCATTTCAAATATTTTTTGAAGGTTTGCATGCTTTTTGTAGCAGATATGTTAACTTTACTGTTATATTATGACAAAAGCATCTTATTTAACTGACAGATTTAAAGTTGCTAGAAGGCATAATTGCTTCAAAATATGTATTTGCTTACTGTCAGTAATTATATTATCTTTATTATAGTTATTTAAAGTTGAAATCAATTAGTCAGAACTTGCCTACATTTGAAGTATTTATACTTTAAAAATTCAGAGTTGCATTACATCTCTTCATAACACATTGTATATTGCATTGGCTGTTTCACCTCTCATATTATTGAATTTTCAGAAATACAACAAAATTGATGCCAATGACACATTTTCAATATCAATTCTTGTAATTGTTTGTATTATTTGCTGCTAATGACATTGATGCATTTAGTTGTAAAGGCAAATTGGTGGAATGCAACATTCACCTGCTGTAATAGCTGCTGAGCAAGCAATATGGAAAGTTTTTTTTTTGCAGTATTAGATGGTGACATTATATAAGAGTTAGGGTCTGCATTCAAAGAATTAGAGCCTGTGCTCAAAGATGCCACTCTTCAATAGTATCAGGAGACTACTATTTCACATCTATTTTTTGTCTACTTCTTCACTCTTTCTTTATCCATTTCACATCTATTTCTTCACTTCTCAGCCTTTCTTCCAACTCTCTAGACCTCTGCCTACTTAGTAGGGGGATAGCACAGGCTATACTTCTTTGATTCACTCAGTCCAATGCCAGACTCCCTCAAACATCAAATTGGTCTGAGTTTTAAAAAGAAAGTAATTCTGCCATCGAGCCATTATTTACTTCCTCTTTTCAGACTCAGTTGCATATGTAACCCAAAAATGTGACCCAAATAGGTGATCTGGACATATGACTATTATGTGATTTATATATCATGTAACTTACTGTTTATTTTCTTTGAGCACTTAGCAAGGTGAATCCTTAGATTTGTTCTTTTTTGATCTTCCTCTGCTAGATGTGTAATTATTATTACTTACTTATATATACACTAATACACTCTTTGGATCTCTCTCTGCCAGCTGTGTAATTGAGCCATAGCTTTTAGAGGTTGCTTTTACAAGTAGCTTCAACTTATCAAAGGGTCTTTTCTATTTATTAATCTCACATCTTCCATCACTATATCTGCATTACAGGTAGATGCTGAGCTCATAAAAGATTCTTTGCCCTTTTTTAATCATTTGCTGTTGCTCACTGTCAGGAGACCCCCTATTTCCATTCCTTCCTTTTATTTTTATTCACTATTGCTATTCTTGTTCACCTTGTTCCTTATGTCAGCCTTGGTTTCAATGGCTGCTTTGTCAGCACATGCTCCAATGGCTGATTCTGTCAGCCTTAGTTCCAACAGCTGCTTTGTCAGCATGTGCCCCAATGGTTGGTTACTTAATTGGGTTAAGTGACTCCCTGCAGTATTTTCAGACTTCTGAGTTTGAGAAACCTTAGATTTGTTCTCTTTGGATTTTCCTCTGCCAGGTAATTGATTAGTTACTCTTATTGTTGTAGGATTCCCCTTTGCCAGTTGTGTGATTAGCCACAACTCCTGAAGATGGCCTTTAAACTTATTGAAACTTCTGAATAGAGTAACTTTCAATATATAAAAGGCTTTGCCAATCCTATCAACTAACTGCCTATATCTCATGATATCACTTACATGCTTGATAATTCAATAATAAAAACAGCTTAAAACATTAGGCTGACAATTTATAATCCTATACTACAACTGCTTTAGAATAGCACTTTATTGCTAAATGATCCTCCTACATTATTGATTGAATTCTACTTTTTACATGCTGGTTTGTTATGGATGAACATAATTGTATTAATAGTTATTTTATATTAGAACCATTTCAAAATAATACTTTACTGCTAAATGATCTTCTTACACTATTAATTGGTAATTTTAATGTGAGTTTTACTTCTCACATGCTAAATTCTGTTATGGATGAATATAACTGTATTAACAGTCATACTATTAATAAAGCAATATCAACTGAAGACATAGCTGTAAATTCAATAGATTGTGTAATTTTTTTAGTATGCAAAAAATTGCTCTTATTAATTCTTTAAAATACAATACTATATAGCAGTGCAGGCCTTCAACAAGGTCATTCTATGCACAGCTACAATCACAATCATGTGTGCTTTGAAGAATGCAAATACAGTAGGTAGTAGCTATTAATGTTATCAATTAATAAAAATTAAGAAAACAGTTCTTTTTAGCTTATTGCAACAAATTTGATATAATAAAACATGTGCTTAATCAAGGATTTTTTCTAAGTAGCTTAATAGACCTCAACAATGTTTGATCTTGCTAATATAAAGCAAATAGTGCTTCTGCATAAGTAGCTGAGTAACTACTTTTGCAAGGTTAATAAGAAGACTAAAATATTTAAAAAAGATTTTTTGTTACTCCTAAATGTTAATGATGCTCAAAATTAGCTAAGCATTGTAATGTTACTGTAATTTAGTTTGTAAGTATTGGGTGTGCTAATTGTTAAGGAAATCTTAAGCAAATCTCAGAGAACATGTTAATGTATGAAATAAAGCAGTAAGAAGTAAAATGTGCTTAGCAAGTTTAAACACTAAAGCTAAGCTGTAGATGCAAAGTATTCAGGTTTTCAAAGCACTAGCACAGTCCTAGAAATACAACATAGTTACACAGCATTATAGAGAAAACACAAGTTTAAAAGCTCAATGACTCAGAGAGTACACCAAAAGAAATTTCTACTGTGGAGTGATTAAATGTAGGATTCAATGCATCTGATTACAAGTTTACTAAGTATTTATATTATGGAAGTAGAAGACTATTGCCAAATGGCTGGATAATATTATGGGAAAGTCTATCAATCATACCAAGTCAACAAGCTTGCTGTCTAGTCAAGGTGATGACAACTAAATTTGGTGATCACAAATACAAGAACTTGGCTTATAATTGCATTGGATGTGCTAAGTTTTGCAAAGGAGTTCCAGGCAGGTTCTAGAGACCATGCTACCAACAAAAGATAAGTTGCAAAGAAAAGGAGTGGTTGATAGTTACAGATGCTAAAAACAGTGCACTAAGTAAAGTGCACTAGAGGCATTAGTGCTAAGAGGTCTTTGGAAGATGTTAGGCATTAATGATGTGAAGAAACAGTAAGGGAAAAGAGGGTGCTTAGCATATCCAAGTGTAAATGCCAAAGTTATATGTGCAAGGTACTAAGATATTTATAACACTAGTAAAGTCTAGTAAAAATATGCAATAATGGTAATATAGTGAAAGAAACTGAAGATAAGATAAGTATAACTTTGATAACTCAGAGAGTGCATCAAAAGGAATCTGAAGCATAGAGTGAAGGATGCAATTTGATGTGCCACTGACAAAAGTTAAGTATTTATCCAAGTAACTTTACCACTGCCAAGAGGCTAGGCAATGCTAAAGAGCAGTGAATTTGTAGGAATGTAAGCAAATGTCATGAATTAGACTATTAAATACTAAGTCCACAATTTTGCTGTTTGATCATGTCTGACTTTGGTACAAAGTGATATCAAATGCCAAAGTGAAACACCAAGCTGTCTGTTACAGAAAAACTTCATTATTCTTGGAGTTCCAAGCATATTAGCTGAGTATAAGAAGAAAAAATGATAAATTGATGCCATACATCTTTCATCATTCAACTAATTGGCAGCATTATCTATAATGGCAAAAGTTTGTTGCTGTGTGCAGCCATTAAATTCTATGTGTGGCTGCTAGATCTTGTGTGCTAAAGCATGTGCTACTCCTGTAATGTGTGTCCATGACTTGACAAGCATCACACTATGGAATTGGTGCATGCAACATAGCTAAAGGCTTATCAAAAGCTAAATTTATCACCAAGCATCTAGGCTACATCACCAGTTGGAGGCTTATCAATGTCCTAGTAGTTGGATGTTGTAGTCTATTGATATTCTTCTTTACTATAGATATTAGTGACCTCTCAGATCTTACAAGCAGTGCTTATAGCACAGCTACAGTGGCTCAAAAAACTGTTCCAATGTTTTATATTTTTTGAAAGATAACATTGGCATGAAGGATTGGAAGTATCTAAAATTTTGGTTAAATCATGTAAAATACTATGGCATCACAGCTACAAATTGCATCTTAGCTTATGTAATTTAAATCAAAACTGATGGAGTAATGGCCATTTTAAAATATTCACTCATTGGGACAGTTTTTTGAGCATCTTCAACTTTGCAGATTTATCCCTATTTTAGTCAGAAATAAAGAGTAAGTTGCATGTGGGAATATCAACAGAGTCATGTGACAATGTCTGGGTATATTTGGGAGTGGTTCAAGTTGGTTGAACCACATCTTGACCTTCAACCACTATCATGAAAGCTACTTCTCCTGCACAATGCTCTACTGTTGCTTCTCTCCTTGCTCAAGGGTATTCTCTGCATCAGATTGAGGCTAAAACTGGTCTAGGAAAGTCTACTATTAGGAGGATCAGTAGAGAGTTGGAGGTAGACAAAGAAAACCATTCTGGAGGCTGTCCAGCTAAGCTTACTCCATGTGATAAACAAGCTATTGTTTGACAAATCTCAACTGGGAGACTTGATACAGCTGTTCAGGCCACCAATTTTATCAACAATCCTGTCTCTCCTCAGACTGTCTGGAATGTGCTGAAGGAGGAGGGGTATTGGTCTGCTACAAAGAGGAAAGTTTCTATGCTCAAAGCTAGACATAGGCAACTATGACTTAAATGGGCTCAAGAGCATCAAAACTGGACTGTGGAGGACTGGAACAGAGTGTTGTGGACTAATGAGATAAAGATTAACAGGATTGGATCAGATAGAAAGCAGTATGTGGAAGGCATTTCAAACCAAACTACTACACCTACTGTGAAACATGGAGGAGGGAATAATCTCATGGTATGGGGCTGTATGGATTAGAATGGAGTAGGAAAGCTGGTAGAGGTGGTGAGGATCATGAATGCAGAGCAGTACTGTGAAATTTTGGAGGATGGAGCAAAGAAGAGCTTTGAAAAATTAGAGATGGAGGAGGGTGCCTACTATTTTCAACAGGACAATGATCCCAAACACAACTCCAAGAGGGCTAACAAATAGTTTGAAGACAACAACTTTGATGTCCTCTGGTGTTCAGCCCAGTCCCCTGATCTTAACCCTATTGAACACCTCTGGAAGTACCTCAAGGAGCAGCTTAAGCAGTATGAAACACCTCTTCATGGTGTGCATGAATTGTGGGAGAGGGTTGCAAAGGAGTGGGATGGAATACTAGCAGAAGTATGCCAAAGACTAATGGAAAGCATGTCTAGAAGGATTCAAGCAGTTATCAAGGCAAATGGAGGACATACAAAGTACTAAATACCAAAATTAGAGATGCTCAAAAAACTATCCCAATGAGTAAATATTTTAAAATGGCCATTACTCCACCAGTTTTGATTTAAATTACATAGGCTAGGGTGCAATTTGTAGCTGCAATGCCATAGTATTTTACATGATTTAACCAGAATTTTAGATACTTTCAATCTTTCATGCCA
>JAGGAT010001200.1:0-10504 GCA_017657195.1 Termitomyces sp. T70a | reverse complement strand
TTCTATTACTTATACATACACTAATACACTTTGGATCTCCCTTTGCCAGCTGTGTGACTAAGCCATAGCTTCCAAAGGTCGCCCTTACAGTGGCCTCAGTATACTCCTCAGGAGAAGGAGTGCTTAGTGACCTATGTGGAGGTCAATGGGCACCTAATGTGGATGCTGTGGGACTCTGGGAGTATTACCACAGGCATTATGCCCCAGTTTGCGCATGTGAATGCTATACACGTTCATGAGCTGACAGAGCCATTAATGCTCCAGCTGGGAACTGTGGGGAGCTGTGCTGTTGTACAATTTGGTGCAGAGGTTAAGATAAAAACATTGGGACAGCCAACAAAGGAATATGTGGATATAGCAAACTTTTATCACTATGATATGATTATTGGTATGCCGTTCATGAGTAAGAACAAAGTCACTCTCAACAACAAAGTTATTGTCAATAGAACACTGTTGAGGGCTGAGAGGATTGTCCTGACAGACACAGATGGCCATCTACAATGGTATCAAGCCATGGAGAAGCATTGTGATAGCTGCAACTGACTCAAAGGTTGCAAGAATGCAATGGTGGAAGACATTGACAAGAAATCGGCTCCAGTGGCCAGTCTACCAGCAAGTTTGTTGGCAATACTGATATCTGAGAAAGAGTTCCAAGGAACTCTGGGAAGGGGGGATGGGCTGGACCAGCCAATTGCAGCTGGCAGAAAGGTGGTGAAGCGGCCTGACAAGGCTCATTTGCCTAAGAATACTTGTGCAGAATGAGTAGGTGTGGAATTGTTGGAGTGTTAACCAACAAGCTCCAGAGTAAAGGTGGAAGACCTCATAACAGACAAGGTTGAACAGCAATGACAGAGTGCCATGAGTGTGGCAGACACAACAGGCAGCATAAGATCCTTTTGGGACTGACCAGTACCACCACCAGACATGCAATGGGCATATGATCCATGCATGCTGCCAGAGTGGAATGAGGTGGTAGCCTCAATGGTGGTGCAGAAGTGGGGTGGGTCATGTCAATCCATGGGAGAAGTGTATCATCAACCCTTGGTTGATGAGATATCAGAACCATTGGACATAATGTTCAATGGATGGTCGCTAAAAGTGAAAAATGTGCAGTGGTCAACAAAGTCAACAGTATCAAAGCTTCCACTGAGGCTGAGGATGAAAGACACTTGAGAAGCACATTTGCATGTGCTGAGAGAACAAGTCAAACCTACAGTCCATCTACACCAGACATGTGTGGAAAAAGGGAAGGTGAAGGCTCATGGCCTGTTGGACAATGACATTTGGTGAGTGTGCCAGAATTGGCAGCATGAATTTGCAGACATTGTCAATGGGACAAAGGAGGAGCTTCCCCCATGGAGGGAAGTGAACCATGAGATTAATCCCATTGACAAGAATAAGCAGTACAAGTACTACCTCCCTTGCTGTCTGTGAGCACTGCAAGATCAACTTTGTGAAAAGATGAACAGATATATCAATGCAAAGTGGTGGGAACCACAATGTGCAGTGCAAGTGGCACCTATATTGTGTATTCCCAAGAAAGATGGGATGTTGCAGACTGCCTTAGATATGCAGCAGCACAATGACAATACTATGAAGGACATAACACCACTACCTGATCAGGAAGTGATCCATGAGGATGTCATGAATTGCCCTTGCATAGGTTTCACAAAATTGCAGGACATCAAGTAGAGATATGCAAGCTCATGAAGTGCACTGCAGTAAGCAGCTCAAGGAGCAACTAGAGCTCAGAGACATAGAAGCTCAGCATATGTTGGGAGCAGAGATGCCTGATGCACAGCCAGTGGGAGAACTGTCATCAGTCAACAATGACCCAACTCTGGCCTGGGCTCTTGGAACTGAAATCAATACATCCAGGTCTCTGGGACATGACAATGTGCATCTGCACATGCATATCTGACAAGGATACTTGTGGGACAAGATGTTTGTCAAAATACTCAACAGGCCAAGAGAGCACCCCCACTTTACTATTGAGCAGAAGCTCATTTATCTGATGAACATAGCAGGATCAAAAGTGCTGTGCATGCCAAGAGATTAGTTGTTAATAACACCTAGAGCAAGCCCACACCATTATGGGGCATTTTGGGTATCAGAACATGCTTGACTATGTGCATCAGGCATGCTGGTGGCCACAGATGGCCAAGGAGACCAGTCAGTTTTGCATGACATGTGAGGTGTGTCAATGGTCAAAGACATTGAACCAGAAACCAGCAGGGAAGCTACATTTGCTTCCAGTCCCAGTGAAACCATGAGACTCAATAGGCATGGACTCTGAGTCATACAGTTTCAACTACCTGTGGGTAGTAATATGCTGCATGACCAGTATGGTCCAGCTTATACTAGTCATCACAACGATGACAGTGTCTGAACTATCATGGATTTATCTCAAAGGGATAGTATGCCTGCATAGCTTACCTAGTTAGATCATGAGTGATCAAGACTCTAAGTTTACTTCCAAATGGTGGAAGGAATTGCATAAATTACTGGGAGCCAAACTGCTCATGTCTACCTCGTTCCATCTGCAAACAAATAGCCAGACAGAGCATGCAAATCATAACATTGCACAGATCTTCCAAGTGTTTGTATGTTCTAATCAGAAGGACTGGATTGACCATATCCCTATGGTCAAGCTTGCAATTAATGTGAGTGTGTCTGAGACTACAGGGTAATGCTCTTTGAACTCAACAGTGGCTACATGCCATCAATGTTAAAGGAAATTTGTAGCAACAAAGTTATTCACAAGGGAATCAAGGATTTTGTGCAAACAGTGCTCACAAACCTGGCAAATGCACATGATGCAATCATAGAGGCTCACATCTTTCAGACATGTCAAGCAAATGACTGCTGCAGTGGTGAGCCAGATATTCCTAAAGGAAGCTTGGTATATCTGTCAACCAAGAACCTGAATCTTCCTAAAGGCAGAGTGAGCAAGCTATGTCCCAAGTAGGCAGGACCGTACAGGGTGCTGGAGGCTGAGCTGAGTACATCAAACTATGTGCTTAAATTACTGACAGCACTGCAGGCATGATGGATAGTGCCTAAGTTCCATGTGTTGCTGCTGCAACCACATGTGGAGAACAATAATGCACTGATTCCCAATTACGCAACACCAGAACCTTATGACTTTGGCACAGCTGATGACCAGGAATGGTTTGTTAATGACCTGATGAGCCATCAGTGGAATGAACAAGGGCACCTTGAATTTGAGGTGCGGTGGAGCCTTGGAGACACCACCTGGGAACCTCTGACAAACTGCAAGGATCTTGCAGTGTTGGACCAATATCTGGTATTGCAGGGCATGAAATGCCCACAGCAACTGGCACAATGCATTGGTAACACATAATTATAGTGGTGGATGGGTCCAGTAGAGTTACCAGACATTGTGAATGTTTGGCCACCAGCAGCATTAGGAGAATTTTACTAGCCTAACACTTCATCACACAACATATTGAGTGTCATTTATACATAGTAAAACAGAATGGCCTAGTGGGGCCCTATCCAGCATAGACAGAGCTCAAAAAGCTCTAGTGGGGGGGGGAAGAACCTATATAGGGTCTGCATCAATACTTAGCATGGCTGCAAGGCCAAAATCAACTGGACTATGGATGGCAACATCTGTATGTTGAGAATGTGTTATACCTGGGGTGTGAAGAGCTGCTCCCATACCAGACGCCCTATTACTCAGGGGGCCATGGAGAAAAAGCAGCCTATGGGCCACAGACAGGGTATATGGAGGTGGATGAGGATGGGCGCTATGGGTGCCCAGCGCAACAGTCATATGCAAGTGTGGTGGTGCAGCCAGTGCCACCACCAGGAGCAGCTAGGCAGAAATATGCGCTGTATGTGCAACCTGTGAATGAGGCACTGTTGCAGCACCCAGAGCAAGCAGGGCAACCTGTAACAGCAATGGCAGCTTTCCTCCAAGATAGCTTGGCTGTTGTTGTGATTGAGGGACTTCTCAACCATACTGAGATGATGAAGAGGCAGCATGTGATGATGCTGGAACACATCGAGAAAGCAGGGAAATACAAAGCACCTGCGCATGAGAAACTAGTGATAGAGCCTAAAAGGGCTAGAGCTCCAGTGAGGCAATCCTAGGAGGTTGTGTAGGCACCAGTGCCTGCCATAGTGTGACCTCCTCTGCCACACCTACCACCACTGCCCCCATTGTCAGTATCATTTCAGCACAGCCAGAACTAGCTGTGCCTCACCATCCACATGAGATGGGCACTCCAGCATTGATAGAGAACCCCCTGGCCAAACTGTTGCTAGAGCCACACAACAAAGTTATGGCCAATGCTCCAGTACTGCAGCAGGAGTGGACAACTGAGGCATGTCACATTCCTATGATGAGTATCCAAGCTGGACCAAGCAGTCAGAGAGAGGCATGCTCAGCACCTGAAGTCCCTGAGCTAAAAGCTCAGATTGCTGTAGTGGAGAGTTGTGGGCTCTCTGCATCTGCACATGCTCTGGATATTCCAGGGCCAACCAAACATCATCAAAGCCAGAAGCCTCCAGTAGATGTGTTGAAGCTGGAGGTCGTAGACTTTCCTGGCAACATGCCCATGTGAGCCAGTCCAGCTCAACTTCTGTTTATGCATGCCGTGTCAATTTCAGCACCCCCTCCTCAGTTTGCAGTGGTCAAAGTGACCACTGACTCAAGGACAGCAGAACAGTATGATGGGTTAGTAGTGACCCAACAAAAGACTGTGTCTGCCTCCAAGGGCAAGGGGAAGGTGGTTGCCAAGCTCAACAATGAGAGTGATTATGGGCAGTCCTCATTAGAGGACGAGCAGGAATTGGAGGAGGGTGAATCAGCTATGCAGTGCTTCTAGTGCATACAACACAACAAGAAACTTGCCACAAGGAAGGCAAACGTAGCAAAGGCTGTGGCTGCCCAACAACATCAGGCAATAAACAATTTTTCTGGGTGCATTCCCAATAGACTGGAAGTTAAAGTGTGGGGGCCACTTGATGTTGAGCAGCTCAACTTGTGCTTCAGAGGAGCACTGGGTGATTGTATGTACTATTCACCATACAGCAACACTGTCCTTGTTGGGGCCAATGCCAATAGGGCAGTGGCCTTCAAATTCAACACACACCAGCATGCAAAAGTGCCCACAACTATTGTTTATAAGTACACCCCATGTGGGTTGCCACACACACCATATGAGCTGGAACGGTGATGAGCCCCTGGTTTAGCCCAATGCATTTTAAACCTTTAACGCACTAATACTGACCCAAGGCGGCAAGACTCCAGCAGCCCCCTACGAGCAAGTCCCCTTCGCAGCACTGACGCATCCTCGCAGCTGACTACAACACCTACAGGCAACAGTAAAACTACTCACGTGACAGTTAGCCTTGCCGCCTGCTCCCTGGGAAGTCATGGACATCACCAGCTCGCAGGCTCTCCTCCACACGAGGAGTATTCCACTACCTCCAAACTCAACGCATCCCAGTCACGTGACGCATCACAACCCCTACCTGCACGTGCCGCTCCCACCAGATGATTAATGAAAACCATGCCATTACCCCTGCATACAGGCTCCACACTCCGCCGGCATTCTCCACCGCCACCGGCAACTCACCACCGGCTCGGCCTTCCTCTTCGAGTCGGAATATGTCCATATTTGACTCAATGATGACAGATGATCAACAGCTGGCACTTTCAGTCACCACCGCCACACGCCACATTACAATTTAGTGCCCACCCTTGTCAAGACTCTGATTGACGCCCTGCACGTTATGTGGCGGCATGCCCAAGCTAACCGCCTGCATGACGCTCCCTGAGTATCATTTACCTTCCTTATAGTCTTATTATTGGACCTTTCACTTACATTTCATTAGCGGCGACTATTAGAGTCGTTGCCAACCCTTCACTAAGTCGCCGCCATTACTTACTATAAATACCTTACCATTTGTCAGTAGAGAATCATTGAATTACACCCAGCACCTTCACGCCAAAGTCCAGATCACTAAGAACTCGCTCGAGGCGCTAAGCAATTAGCGACTCTGCCTTTCTCCATCTCTGACAAAGGTTCTCCGTGCAGCCTTTGTTCCACATCTTGAATGGTACTATACGAGTACACCTCTGTCATTAGCACCAACGCTTGCCACCTCTTAGCGCCAACATTAAAGATTCAAAGCTTCGTAAGCTTATTACGCACCATCTCCTGTACTCCTTAAACTCTTACCGCCTGCCGTCAACCGACGGCAACATCCTTGCCGCCTCACATCACTTTCTAGGATTGAGTAACTGGGACCTGCCCGGGACTCCCTCACACTTCGCGAGCCCAACGTGAAACAAGGCTAAGTGCAGCTTACTAAGACAGCATCTAGCTAAATTTTGGGCACATCAATGGCTCTACAAATACTATGCCAACAAGCACATTCCCCATTGCAACCATATTGTTGCATATATGTTGATTTCCAAGCTGCTGCTGGTCATGCAGCATCTGGATGATACCCTGCATGATTGTACTATGCAGATGATCCTCACTGATCCTGTATACTGGGATCTGAAAAATCCAATCCAAGGTCCTGAAGATATGGACCTCATCAAATGACAACATATTCCAACATGCTTCCTGTGCATAACAGAGGATGGAACATCAGTGTTGCATGTTATGTGTGCACCAGACCCATCTTGTCCCTTTGACCTCAAACAGAACAGGTAGCATATGCCCTGATATTTGGACAACCAGGGCTGGAGAATACCTAGCAGGGGATTGCCTTCAACTTTGCATTTTGTATGCACTGGCAAACTCTGTTTGGATTTGCACTGTGCTGAGCTCTCTGTACCAATAGTGCAGCTAAATAAACAGTGGTGAGGAGGTTGGTGCTAGTAATGGCATGCCTAGGGATGTACTGTGAGGCAATGGCCTCCTATAATGCAGCATTTCTGGAACAACTATTGGTGGCTCAGTATGGGTCCCACCTCAACATTGTGCAAGTACATGTGCCCAATGGCCAGGCACATAATTTCTCTGGTAATAATGTGTTACACGTCTTGCTACACAATCATATTCCGCTGGACTGGGTAGACCATGCCTATATATATGGTGTTGTCTACTTGGAACAGCAGTTCCATAGCCCCATGATGTCATTAGACATCTTCCAAGAGGTTGATGATAAATGCATTGAGTGCTTTTCTTGCTACAGCACCCCTCCCACCATCCCACATTGGGATAGATGGAGAAAAATGACAGAAGACAATCACTATTGTCTAATGTTTAAGTAGTGCTTAATGACAAGTTCTCCTGAGGCTAGAGGCCTCTATTACTTCATTGGCATGGACCCCAACTGGGTCCATCTCTGGAATTGCATGACAGCTCATAGTATGCTGCCTTTGTTAACTACTGCAACTAATATTGCACTAACTGAGTTAACAATGGTAGATGCTAAAGTTGGTCAACCCCACTGAGAACAGAATTGGTGCCACTAGTTTCTGCAACTAACATTGCAATCGATGACATGGCCATGACAATGGAATTGAGTGAATTGCCAGATAAAAATGATGGGTTGTGAGACCCTAGTTACCTGTAGGTAACCATGAGTTGTTTGACTCAAAGCCAGCTACTGTCACAACCTGCACACCCCAGCACCCCTCCTCTGGAACCTGACCTCCCCACCATCCCTGGCTCCCCCAATGCCCACCAACCATGCCCCCTCCATATGCTCTACCTGCAGCACATCATGCACTTTCCCAAACCATCATGCCTCACCCTGGGCCATCACACACTCCCCTGAGCTATCATGCATCATCCTGGGCCATCACACATCACCCTGAATCATTATGAGGACCTCCTGGCCCACATGCAGATCACTCATGCATCATGCCAATCACTGAACACTCAAACTGCTGTTGATATCTTGGCCCACCTGTGTGATCTCCTCAATATAGCTGCCCTCCACCCCACTGCCACCCATAAAATCCCAGAATCTGCCCTGGAACTCTTCTTAAACCACACCCCTCCTGCCTGTAGTATATAAAGACTATAGGTAGCTCCCATGCACCTTAGTCTTAATATTAACAATAACAACCTGTGTCTCTGTTCTTCTCAAACTTCTGTCTGATTTCCTCTCTGTGCTTGTTTAGTCTCCTTCATGCTCGCCTTGACCTATTATCTGGCATGCACCTCATTGACTGGCATGCAATAAACTCTAAAAACTCCAATTTTGTCTTGTCACTAGAACCATTGACTTGACTCCCAGCTCTCAGCTCAAACCCAGAGCAAGTCTCTTAACCCCAGAACTTACTCTTCCTGCTGTCTTGTGCCTCAGGACACCTCCTGGAGCTCTTGATGCTGCATCTACATAGTTCAGCACTTGCTTGCACCTTGTAAGGTTGTTGCTTACTAGGAAAGGCCCCTGAGTCAGTGGAACCTGACAGCTACTAATGCATAATGATTCTAGATTGCTAGTATTGTCTGTAATGTACTCTTGGCAGTCCTATGGGACCATGTACCTAATTAATTTTATAGCGTTGGTGCCACTTTTGATTCACCCCTTCATATGCATATGTGCACCAGTCTTCAGAGCAATGTGTGCTTCAAGACATCAACATACCCTTAGATCATTGGCCTTCAGGCCACTTCTGTCATCAGTGTAAGATCTTCTAACTCAAAGTTTGTTCAAAAAGAATGATTGGCTGTCAAGGAGTGCATGCTAATGCCTCCTTTCTGATTTGGTTGTTAGACCAATTCATTGGTTTTAAAGGGGGGTATGTAACTGGTTTGTTACATTATGACAACCTTATTCTAGTGATCATCATGCATGCAACACTAATTATAACATTACTATATTACATAAGCTAACATGTTGTATTCACAACATATCTAGTCTAATCTGATAATTCAGTCTGATTTAGCTAATGCGTGAAACACACAAGATTGTTCTATCTGTAGCCACAGCTACAGTGTCAAGCTTAGTAGGAACTAGGAGTCAGGCTTATAGGAGTCAGGCTTATGAGAGGGACACCCAGCAGAAGCAGGAGGGTTTTTAGAGAACTGAAAAAAGGTGGTTCATGGGAAAGTCCAGCCTGAATTGAGGATACCACTACCACCTGAGAGTGATCTAAGAAGGCAAAGGGGGGTTATAGAGGTAGAAACAGGGAGTCTGCCATTTGAGCAGGTACCTGCTGTGAATGGGGACAGAGTGATAAAATTTTAAAATGAGAAGAAAGACTTGTACCAACCCAGAATATGGCAGAGGAAGGAAGAGGAGATTGTCAGTAAAATACTGAATAGTGAAGTAACAGTTTCTACAAGAGAACTGTTGAAGGTATCAGCAATACAGGAAGCCTTGGAGAAGATCTGGAGAAAGAGAGAAGGTGCTACCAAGTGGGCAGCAGCCAAGGTCTTTGTGCAAGATAGTGGGGTTGAATCTGTGATAACACAAGTCAATATAGATGACTTGCCTCAACCAAGTTATCATATCTCACAGAATAAAGAAGAAGGAATTCCAAAGGGGTCAGTGATTCATGCAGACTGTGTTACTACCTTCTTGGAACAGCTTCCACTAGGGGATAGGCCAGAAGTGGTCTATGTAGCCAGAGACTTACAAGTGTCAAGATCTCTGTACCCTAGTGTGCATAACCAGGCTAAGGTGGAAGCAAAATTTGATAGTGGGTCTCGGATTGTGTGTATGGCCTTGGACAAAGCTCTGAGCTTAGGTCTGACTTGAAATCCTGATATAAGATTGCACATGGAGAGTGCCAATCAACAAGTCAATGAGTTCTTGGGGATGGCCAAGAATGTTGCCTTCAAGTTTGCTGAGAGTTTCACAATATACTACCAAGTGCATATATTTGAGAAACCTGCTTATACAGTATTACTGGGGAGGCCATTTGATACAGCAACAGAGAGTAATGTGCAAAACTTAAAGGATGGTAGTGCAATTATCACCATCAGAGATCCTAATACTGGGAAGAGAACTGCACTACCTACCTTTGAGAGAGGAAAGAAACCTCCTGACAAAAAGAAAGAGTTGGGAAAAGTTTTAACCTTGAAGAATTGATTCCAGATCAAGGAGAGGCTGCAGTAATGATTGAAGGGAGTGAAGAGGAGGGTTTCTGGATCAAGGGGTATTGTGTTAAGGAGAAGAGTTTTGAGCAACAAGGACTCAGAGATGTGTTCTTGGCTGCTTACCATGCTACTGGGAGAGAAGGAGAGAGCACAGGGCAGTTATTAGGAGCTTATCTGAATGGGGAGCTAGGATACCTACCTAAGGAATTAAAGAGTGGGGGGGGGAGGAAAACCAAGAGGAGATAGTACAAGTGTTTGGGAAATACAAACCTGTAGCCAGAAAAGTTAGGCCTGTGCTAGGTACTACCCCAAGAGTTCAGGATAGAAAGGAATATCACTGGGGACCCTTTGAAGAATATGCCACCTTTTGTCAGGGGACTACTAGTTCACTGCTACTTTTTCACTCCTCAGCCTGGTCCTCTACTCTCTGAACACTTCTCAACCTTGCTCTCAACCCT
>JAGGAT010001199.1:0-10523 GCA_017657195.1 Termitomyces sp. T70a | reverse complement strand
CCACTAGAGTAGTCTTGATATTACCTTTGCCGTTACTTTGTCATACCTCTGTTTCATACGAGCTTGTCTGTCTAACTTGTCTGCCAATCTATATCTCTTTTCTCTCCAAGTCTCCCGGTTTTCTCTAAGTCTCTTTCTCTTTCTTTGCCTCAGTCTCCCGGACTTCGTCTCAGTCTCCCGGTTTTTCTTCTCTCGCCTCCGCACACCTCCTGCACTCCCTCCCTCGGTCCTGGACTTTGCCTGGAACCTTGACCACCCTCCCGCTCAAAACCCCGGTACTCCGCGCAACCCCGGGGCACCTCCCAACCATCCAGACTTCCTCCGGAACTCCTGCTCTCTGTCTGGGACTATCCCTTCAGACGTTGAGTCTGCCTAGTAAGGACCCGCTTACAGTTGGAAGCCCCCATAGTCAGCGGAACCTGACAGCTGCAACTCCTGAAGGTTGCTCTTACACTTACTAAGAAATTGGCAATTAACTTGGAACAATATTTCTCAATATCCACTGATATGTCTGTCTCAAAACCAAGACAGAACCTAAGGAGAAGACTAATAAAAGAAATACATTTGTCTCTAAAAATGCGATGTACAGAAAGCTAAAAACTGTAAGCTGGTACAATGGTTGAAAATGGTAAACCAAAAGCATACCTCAGAAAACAAACCCACCCACTACCCCAAACCGCTTGACAACGTCAAATGTGCCAGGTTGTCAAAATAGCCACAACCAAGTGGTGACAGCTGAGGAAGTGGCAGAGTTTGATCAGATAGATCTCATCAAGCGATCAAAGATTAATTATGGTTAGCCACATAAAAACCCTCATCACCTTTCCTTCAACACTGCTGCTACCCCAACCCTGACAGATTGCTACTAGGCATATGAAAAGGCTGGACAGACAACCCAGGCATCCAGACAGTGCAGCGACCTATCAGGTTCTGCTGACCTGGAGGCTTTTTCCAAGAAGCAATGCCCTTATGAGGCAGACTCAAGTGCCAAACTATGTGTGCTCAGGGTGTTGATGGCTCCAGGAGGTGTTTCAGAGCATGAAAAAGTTGAAATGGGCAAGTCTGGAGTTAAACAACTTGTTCCAGGGTTCAGGAATTGGAGTTGGGTGAAGGTCAAGTCAAAGATGGGATTTCTTGATGAGGCCAGAGTTTTGATAAGTAGCATAGTGCATGCCAGTCAACATAGTGCATGCTAGTTGAGGTAGTGCGTGCTGGACAAGTATTCACAGGAGCAAGCATGAAGAGATGGCAAGCATGAAAGAAATAGGAGATCACAGTAACAGTTGTATAATATTGAGACTAAGGTACATCTGAGCTACTTATAGTCTTATATACTCCTAGCACTAGTTCTGGATATCTACAATAAAGTCCAGAACTCTATAGAGAGTAGCAGAGTGGATAAACAATTGTATACCTAATAGATTATGCAGATGGTGTGATTTGCAGTGGCCCAGATGCCTAATAAATAATGCAAATGGGGCCAGACTCACTAAAAGATGTGATGGTGGTCTATAAAGGTGGCAGAGGGGTCCCAGAGAAGATTCAAAGGGGTCAGAACATGTCAGGGGGTCTGTCACGACCCCCCACCAACCCCAAAACCAACCAAAAGCCTCCCCACCCAACGTCTTGCCACAGCCTCACCCATACGCACTCCGGACCATCAAGCATCACCCCAGGACCATCACGCAGATCACCCGGCCATTATGCAGAGCACCTGGCCATCACTGATCGCACCACCACCAGACCCTCAGTCGATCTTGTGGGCCCATGTGTGATCTCCCCAATATGACCACCAGCCGCCCTGCTGCCACACATACAATCCTGGGACCCTCCTGGAACCCTTCCTGGACAGTGCTCTCCCCCGCCATAGTATATAAGGACCCTAGGTAGCCCCCATGTACCTCAGTCTTGATATTACCAATAACTATCTGTGTTTTGACCTAACTCTCTTCAAATCTCCTGCACTTGCTTCCATCTCTTCTGTGCTTGCCTTAGTCACTTCTCCAGCACACACTACATTGACTGGCACATGCACCACCCCTCTAAGTTTGCCCTGCCTTGTCTCCAGGAACCTCTCCTGCTGACTCGACCACTTCCTTCACTAAGTAATCCCAAAGTAAGCCCCGCCCCCAGGACTATACTCCTCTCTTGTCTCATGCTCCGGATTTTGCCCTGGAGCCCTCAACGCCATGTCTACATAGTTCGGCACTCGCTTGTGCCTCATAAGGTCATTGCTTACTAGGAAAGGCCCCTGGGTCAGCAGAACCTGACAGGGTCTAGAGTAGGCAGAGGATGATGTTGCAAGGTCTGGAGTAGGCAGGAGATGACGTGGGAAGGCCTGGAGTAGGGGGAATGTGACAGTTGTGACATCTGTGACATCAGGAGGTCCGGAGTAAGCAGGTCATGACACAATCAAGGAAAAGGAGGATAAAGAGAGGTAGAATGGCAGAAATAAAGAAGAAAGATTAGCTGATAAAAATTATAGAATGATGTTTAGCCACAACACCAAGCATTGATAACATGATGTACCAAGTGTTTTGAGCATGGCAAATATGACCAAACTGACACAAAATTGCACTGGAGCTTGTATAGTCTGTACATGCAGGATAGATATAAAAAGGAGAAGAAAGTAGGGACTCAAGCCAAGCAATCAGCTTGCCATGGGTTGGAGTCTCCAGGAAGCAGACATTTTAGGCCATGCACAGTGATATTGACTTTGGGTCTTAAGTAATAATACTATTATTGAGCTCATTCTGAGTGAACTTGAAGTCTCATTCAAATAAATCAATTTAAAAATTATAACTACCCACTATATTACAGAGTGTGTGTGCATGTACTGAGCCCCATAAACTGAGTAACCAAGAGTAGAGTTTTATAACAAGTTCAACCGGATTACATTCAGGTTACTTAGAATAAAAACTAGGCTTTCAAATTCACATCACCACCAGTATTTTGAAAACTTCAGAGATAGCTTTTACAGAATTCACCACTAGTATTACCACTACCTGCACCACCAATGCGACTACTGCTAGTATGTGCTATTTCTGTGAAGAGGTAGGCCATACAATGATGAGAAGACACTGCAACACATTGGAAAACTACATCCACCACTATTCAGAACTGAAATCATACTAGGAATGGGTAAATTAATAGCATAGGTGCAACCCAGGACAAATAGTAACAGGTACCCTTTCTGAAAATGCTAATCCAGATCCAGAACAGGTGGCACAGCAACAGATGGTACATGAGATATTGCACTTTGATAGCATTGGCAACTGACCTGGGTTTTTGCAGGAAGAATGCATCACTAAGCTAAAACAGGAATTAAACTTGCTAAAAAATCAGGTATTTGACAGAGTGAAAATCAAACAGGCTGAACAACCACTTAGAGGATATAAGCCTATAGCTGCCGCTAGTGACCCAGCATCCATGCCTGCTGCCACACCAGCACCTGCTACTGCTGAACCTACTGCATCTACCTCTGCTGACATCTCCTTACTGCTGCTCCATCCTTATGCTGGACTTTCCAATTGCTATACCACTCCTACACAATGAAACTTTGCTGCACTGGAAAAAAAACCTGAAGGTGGCAACTGATCCACTGCACCAATCTTTGACATAGAAAAGTCCAATCATGTCTTTAGCTGCATTATGAAAACACCAGTCACTTTATCAATAGAAGAACTATGCAGCATGGTGCCAGATGTCATAAATCAAGTCAAAATAGCAGTAACCCCTCAACACCTCTTGGCAACAACTATCCAAATTTATGAGTACAGTTAGAATAATTTATTGTATTGGTGAGCTGTCTCTAACAAGAAAAAAAGACCCACTTCACATTGTGCAGAATGCACTTGACCATGAATGAATATAGAAGTGGAGATGGTTCTCAATTTAGCTCTCCTGGTGATGTTAAGAGCAAGATTGAGACTCAGCAACAGAGGAAGTATTTGCCACATATATGCATGCATGCTGATGCCATATGAAATTCATCAACTGCAATACACTCATCCATTGATCCCTATTGCATTTCTGAGAGTGGCAAGTGATAACACTAAATATGTATAATGTGATCTATCAAGCTTTCCAACACAGCTAGGAAGGAACCAAGAGCCTACAGAATGATCATATACTGTTCCAAATATGTTATACATATCTACAAGAATGTCAAGGAGACAAAGGCGTAAATTATGACAAAAAACCTTTTGTGATGTCCATCTCCACCAGTCACTGGCTGGCCTGGCTTGCTCCTACACATTGACCTCAACCAGTGGTCATCTTTGAGAGGGCACTCATGTTTGGAACAATAGTGTGGGAATGGTGTAATGTTCTGATAGGTATGATCAGAGTGAATAAAGACAAATATCTGCAAATATAAATTGAAGGAGATGGAGAAGTGCAGCAATACACATACCCAAGGGACAGGTTTCTGACTATGTAACTTGTGCCCTGGGGAACAGCAGGTGGTAGCCTCCAGTAATTTGGAGGAGGAGTCATGGTCTGAAGGAGGAGTCACAATCTGGAGGAGGAGTCACAATCTTAGAGGTGGTAGAGTCTTTCTATTTTGAGCACCTCTATTTGAAGTGGCCTTGAAGGCCTATTATAATCAACAGAAATAATGGGCTTTTGAGGCCCTCATGTGACTCCAGAATGTGGTGCCTAAGGTGAGAATTTGCAATAAACTCAGCCTGATCTGAAAGCACTGGATACTCCCTTTTTTTCTTAACTCAGGACATGTGCCTCAACCCTTGATATGGAACCAGGCACAGGCTAATGAATATGCAGGAGTCCAAGTATTTGCTCAATGACTTAGAACAGCAATCATGGATGTGCATGACCACATTCTAGCTGCTAGAGTAAAACAAACCCAGGATGCAAATTGGCATAGACATAGATCCCCATTTCAGGAAGGAGACCTTGTTTACATTTCTACCACAAACCTCACATTTTCAAAGGGGCTAGCTAGAAAACTATTTCCCAAATACCAGGGGCCATATCTTATCTCTAGGGATTTCAAAAACAACTCATATTGGAGAGACATTCCAGCTAGCATGCAAAGAAGAGGAATTCATGATGTCTTCCATGCTACCCAACTATGAATACACAAACCCAATGATGACAGACTCTTCCCTGGAAGGTTAGATGAACAAATCATAGGTGAAGAGACTGAAGAATGGGCTGCAGAATGGATTGTGGTGCTGATGAGCCCCCAGTTTGGCCCAACACATTTTAAGCCTTTAATGCACCAGTACTGACCCAAGGCGGCAAGACCCCAGCAGCCCCCTATGAGCAAGTCCCCGTTGCAGCACCGACGCATCCTCGCAGCCAGCTACAACACCTACAGGCAACAGTAAAACTACTCATGTGACAGTTAGCCTTGCCGCCTGCTCCCCGGGAAGTCGCGGACATCACCAGCTTGCAGGCTCTCCTCTCCACGAGGAGCATCCCACTACCTCCAAACTCGACGCATCCTGGTCACATGATGCATCACGACCCCTACCTGCACGTGCCGCCCCCACCGGGATGATTAATGAAAACCACGCCATCACCCCTGCATACAGGCTCCACACTCCGCCGGCACCCCCCGCCGGCATTGGCAGATCCCCGCCAGCTTGGTCTTTGTAAGGGCGACCTCTGGAGGTTGTGGCTAATCACACAACTGGCAGAGGGGAATCCAAAGTATATTAAAAGCTGTGCTAGCTCCGGACTAAACTCCGGACTAAAAGTAAGTAATCAATGGAATAATGTAAGTATGGGGACACCGGGGAGAATAGATATAACAGAGGAAAAGGAGAGAGAAAAAAGGGACTTTGATTGTTAAAGGCTGATTTAACTTTTTAGCCGACCTGACAGTCTTCCTCTTCGAGTCAGAATATGTCCATATTTGACTCAATCATGACAGATGACCAACAGCTGGCACTTTCAGTCACCACCGCCACACGCCACATTACAATTTAGCGCCCACCCTTGTCAAGACTTTGATTGATGCCCTGCATGTTATGTGGCGGCACGCCCAAGCTAACCGCCCACATGACGCTCCCTGAGTATCATTTACCTTCTTTATAGTCTTATTAGCAGACCTTTCACTTACCTTTCATTAGCAGCAACTATTAGAGTCGTTGCCGACCCTTCACTAAGTCGCCGCCATTACTTACTATAAATACCTTACCATTTGTCAGTAGAGAATCATCAAATTGCACCCAGCACCTTCACGCCAAAGTCCAGGTCTCTATGAACTCGCTCAAGGTGCTAAGCAATTAGCGACTCTGCCTTTCTCCATCTCCGACAAAGGTTCTCCATGCGACCTTCATTCCACGTCTTGAACGGTACTATACGAGTACACCTCTGTTGTTAGCGCCAATGCTTGCCGCCTCTTAGCGCCAACATTAAAGATTCGAAGCTTCGTAAGCTTATTACGCACCATCTCCCATACTCCTTGAACTCTTACCGCCTGCCGTCAATCAACGGCAACATCCTTGCCGCCTTACATCACTTTCTAGGATTGAGTAACTGGGACCTGCCCGGGACTCCCTCACACTTCGCGAGCCCAATGCGAAACAAGGCTAAGTGCAGCTTACTAAGACAGCATCTAGCTAAATTTTGGGTGCATCAGCGGATTTTCTAATCTTCAAAAAAGCTCCAGAACTATTAGTATTACTCTAACAAAGTACTACACCATTGGAACTAAGGCTGACATAAGCAGCCATTGGCAGGCTGGCATCATGAAGTAAATAAAGGTAGTAATAGTGAATGAATTTGAGAAAAAGGAATGGAGAGGGGAGTCCCCTGACATCATCTCCCCTTAGAGTGTGGTGCACAAGTCTTAAAGGGCCAGGTTGGTTGGAAAGATGGATTAGAGGGAAGTCTTCACAAAAGCCCCAGAACTATTAGTATTACTCTAACCAAGTACTACAACATGTGGCAGCCAAGGAGGTTCAAAATGCATCCTCAACATCATGGGTGCTTTGCTACTCCAGGAGTGGAGGAAGCTCCTGAGTATCATTGGCAGACAATGCATGATTGTTTGTGCTCAACTATTGAACAGTTGTTAGCTGTTGAAGTTGTAATGCCAGAGGGGGTGAAGCCCAAGCAACCAGAATCTTTAAAGGTCATAACCTCCTATATGGGATTATCCAAGTTCAGTGAACTTGAAGATTGGTTGATGAACATATGCATAAATTATGCAATGGCTTAGTTAGGAGGAGAGGATTGAGAACACAAAAAGGTTCTCGTCCTCATGGATTATCTGAGTGCTTCAGCACTCAAGTGTTATACATGTGAATGGCACACTGGACTTTTTTTTGTGCAGCCCTTGACTATGCAGAATGCTTGTAATGTGTTCTGCAGAGTAAAGTACACTGCAGACAAGGGTGTGCAGGGCTTCTATAAGGCCCTGCTAGACTAGGCTCAGAGCATGGCAGTCTTCTCCAATGAATTTGCAATCTGAGAGCAATTTTTAGAGGATATTCCCTCTGATATCTTTATTGCTCTCATTTATGATGGGGGACTAGCACCAAAGGTGAACACCATTGAGGAATTTGTTTCTGAGGCTAGAGCCTATGAGAGCAGCCTGAAGACTGCAGCACACTATTTAGAGTGCAGCAAAAATTGTACAGGACATAGCGGTCCTGTAGTGACTAAATGGAGTGATGATGCATCACCATGATGGGAGGTCCCTCAGGGACCTCACATGCCAGTATGACCTTGGGCTCTACTGATAGCACCACAAGGTGCAGGGCATGTCACTTCAAAGCATGGACCACCATTGAAACCTTGACAGGTGGCAGCAGAGCAGCTGCCCAAGGTGGTGACCAATACAGTTGGTCACTCTCCTTGGGATAGCACATCTGCAATAATGTGCTACAATTGTGGCAGAAAAGGCCACTTATCTCATGAATGTTGGGTGCCACGTAAAGCAGCTCCATGGGACATGTATGAGCAGTGCACACTGTGGCACCATCTCAAGTGCCTGAGGAGGATCAGAAATCTGACCTTGGTCATGACTAGAAACCTGGTGATGAGGGTGAGGTGACAATGAGTATTACACTCATAACAGCAATAGTGAGGGGCTTCATGCTCTCACTGACTATGGACCTGGGCAGAATCTATGGGATGATCCTCCTAACTGAGTGCATATGTGCAAGGTTAAATTGTTGGCAGACAAGTCTGCCATGGAGCGACCAGTGGTCCTGGTTGCCAACAAGGAGAGTTTGGTAACCTGGGTAGAAGTTAATGGACACAAAGCATGGATGCTTTGGAATTTGGAGAGCACTACATCAGGGCTCATTCTGTCCTTTGCACATGTCACTGGAGTACAGGTGGACACATTGGTTACCCCATTACTCTGCAGCTAGGAACAATTGGGAGCTGTGCCATTGTGAATTATAGTGCAAAGGTAATTATAAAAATGCTGAAGCAGTACGGCAATGTCTATATGGATGCTGTAAACTTTGACTAGTACAATATGATCGCTGGTCCACCCTTTATGAGGGAGCATAAAGTCCAGTTGGACTTTGACAATGATCAAGTGATCATTGATGGAGTAGCAATGCCAGCACAGAGGCTGGGATTGGACAAGTCAGATGGTCACCTTTGATGCTTCCTTACAACAGAACAGCATTGCAATGAGAAGGCACCATGACTCATGGCAGGACAATGAGCTTCCCTGGGGAACAAATGCTCTGATTTTTAGAAGGCACAGGCTAGAAGCAGTGTGGTAATGCACGGTAGTGTTTCCATGGTAGTAAGTGAAGAGTGGGGTACTCTTCACAAAGGGGGGAAGAGAGGTGAAGCTCCAAATCAACTAGAGACTGGGACGTCAACCCACATGCTACAGGAATGGAATCAGGTTATGATAGACCTAATTGTGCAGGAGGTCTCTGTAAGGGTAAAAGCCTGTGGGGAAATGTACTATAGCACCCATTTAGAAGAGATATTGGAGCCTAATGAGTTCCAATGGTCCACTAGACAGGAAGGAGAGCCAAAGATTTGGCTCAACATACTGGACAAATATGGCATTTGTCTGGCAGTGCTGCTGTCAGGTTCCACTGACTTTGGGGGCTTCCAACTGCAAGTGGGTCCTTACTAAGTGGACTCGACGTCTGAAGGAGCAGTCCTGGACAGAGAACTAGAGTTCCAGGGGGGGTCCGAAGGGGAGTGGGGTACTTCTGGGGGTGCTTGGAGTATGGGGGAGTGAGCGGAAAAGGATTGAGGTTCTGGGTTAAGTCCAGAACCAAGGGAAGTGGGAGGGAGTATGCACAGGAATGGAAGGAGATGAACTGGGAGACTGAAGTGAAGTCTGAAAGACTGAGATAAAGCAGAAGAAAGAAACTTAGAAAGACTGGGAGACTTGGGGAGAAAAGAAATAGATTGGCAAACAGATTTAGACAGACAGGCTCATATGAGGTGGTAGTATGACAGAGTATTGGCAAAGGTAATATCAAGACTACTGTAATGGGACGCTACCTATGGGCTTAAGTAGGGAGGTCTGGGACTGGTTTGGGGAGGTTGTAATGGATCATGCTCATTACAGCACTGGTATAAAGTATTATTACTTTATCATTATTATTTTACTTAGTTATTATGTAATTACTATATAAGTTGTGAGGTTACTTACATAACCTCAAGTAGTCTTTTTTGCACAACCATAGCCAGAATCAATTGATAGGTTCTGACTTATGGTCTCATGCGTAAAAGGCTCAGTAACTGCGTTACATTTTTTTAAGTCAACCTACATTGACTATCTTTGCTACGGCAAGCAACCAAACTTCCTCAAAAGAAGTTCTGACTTTACCATCAGTGATTGCACTAAAACAGTTTTACTCTGTTATAGTAGTGTGTGGGCATATCAATGTCCATGGAGAGAGGAGTTTCTGGGCATGATCCTGGGAACTCAGCGAGCGGAGTGCCCCAGAGCACTCCACGGGGATTAGAAAGCGATGCGACGTCATGACATGCTGTGGGTGTGGAAGGTGGAGTAATGCCAGGAGGCCTTTTCTCTGCTACACCCACTTGACCATCAGATGATGGTTGACAGTCTGTACAAGGTGGAGAGACTGGAGCAGTCTCTTCTAGTGTGCGTCATGCAGTGAGCCAGACCAAGCTCTGAGAGAGCTCTGTTGTTGGAACTGTGCGACCTCAACACACCTCGACAGGTGCGCAGGGTGCCTATAGGGAACTCTATGTAGAGGAGCCAGTTCCATTGCAAGCTGGCCCATCATCAGGTTTAGGGAGGAGAACAATGTTCTCAGCCTACATTGACATGGTCCGTGAGGAAGCACCTGATATCTCAGATACAGATCGCAAAACAGGTCTGGATGAGATTCTCAACCAGAGAGTTTTCACATTCTGGAGAAATCATGTAGAGGTTCCCAAAGCCTCTACTAGACAACGGTTAGCTGCCAAGGTGGCTAAACATGTTGTGATTTAGCAAAGTTTGGGGGATAATATTATCCCCAATGCCCCTGAAGAGTTCATCAAACTCTACATTGAATTCCTGGAACAAGAGGTGAAAGAATACCTCC
>JAGGAT010001198.1:0-10536 GCA_017657195.1 Termitomyces sp. T70a | reverse complement strand
ATGCAGAGAATACCCTTGAGCAAGGAGAGAAGCAACAGTAGAGCATTGTGCAGGAGAAGTAGCTTTTATGATGGTGGTTGAAGGTCAAGGTGTGGTTCAACCAACTTGAACCACTCTCAAATATACCCAAACATGGTCACATGACTCTGCTGATATTCCCACATGCAACTTACTTTTATTTCTGACTAAAATAGGGATAAATCTGCAAAGTTGAAGATGCTCAAAAAATTGTCCCAATAAGTAAATATTTTAAAATGGCCATTACTCCATCAGTTTTGATTTAAATTACATAAGCTGAGATGTGATTTGTAGCTGCAATGCCATAGTATCTTACATGATTTAACCAAAATTTTAGATACTTCCAATCCTCAATATCATCTTTCAAAAAGTATAAAACATTGGGACAGTTTTTTGAGCCACTGTATGTCTATCTCAAGGCCCTTAAGAAGTTAATCTGACATGATATTAGGCTATTGATCAATTCCTTAAAATGCCTCAAAATACAGCTATTGCTATTCACTGTTTTTCATCCAAACAGCTAGAAGTCCTCAATGATATTCGACATTTTCTATCAGTTTCTCATGCCATACAAGAACTTGTTTCTGCTGAGAAGACACCAACACTATCTATTGTCCTTCTTCTCTATGAGCGTCTTATTCACCTCCTAAAGCTAACAAGACAGAAGCATCCAAAGCTTGCTCATGCCATTGATGCAACTATCCAGAAACTTGAAAAATATCTCTCCAAATCACACAAAACTCACATTTATGCTCTTGCAATGGTTATTAATCCAATGATCAAATTTCAGTGGCTTGAAAAGAACTGGACCATGGAGGAATGTGAGACTGCCAAGAAATGGATATTGACTGCTGTGGGTTTTTTGCGACATTTTGTTGTTTTCAAAATCATTGATCTTATTTTTGAAGCTCCTTACAGATGAAATTTCTACCAACTCCACTCAACCTGTTGGTGTACAATCTACATCACATTCTGCATGTTCACAGAGGTCTGGTCTTGCATGTCTTGATGCCATTGAGCATGAACTCTCAATGGAATCTATAATCTCATCAATCAGTGACAACACCACAAGTTCCACTCCTTCAATGCTATCTCCACAGGACCAGGATGCTCTGGACAAACATAAAGTCCTTGAGGAGTGAAACCGCTATATTTCTGATGGTGTGGTTGAAGACAAAAAGGAACTTGCAGAGTTTGATTTATGTAGATTCTGGACAGTATGTTTCTCTTCTAGCTGATAGTACTATTGCACTGATATATATTAATTTAGGTATCTAAGTAGAAGTATCCAATCATCGAGTGGTGCTGGACATCCTTGCTGTACAGGCATCATCAGTTCCTTGTGAGCCTGTCTTCTCTTCAAGCAAAGAAACAGACATGCTACGACGCTCTAGGCTTTCTCCTCTGATGATGGAGACACTTCAGCTGCTCAAATTCATGTTTCGTTCTGAGCGCTTGGACTTTAAAGATGGTTTGATTTCCCGGGCAGAAGAGTCTGATTGTACTATTGATGTCAGCCAACTGTTGTCACCAGCTGTTGAGCTAATATAATTCTGTACGTTCTATACATCAGTAATTCTAGCATATCAAGTAGTACTTAAGATATGTGGCAGCGTTGTGGTTCGGCACTTCGGGATGTTCTTGCCTTAAAGTAGATTAATATAATTTAAAGTCAGGGTCGTTCACTTTAAACCGGCTTTGACTTTGCTTTGCGGCAACACTAGCGAAAACGTAACCTGGTCACGTGCACACACCAATTCCAGCATTGCCTCATGGATCCAGACTGCCATGGATCCTTCGCTCAATCATATATCCTCCCAGGACTTTCCTGACAAAGGCAAGGGTCGTGCAGAGAACCCCACTGAACGGACTCCACTACTCGACGCCCAGTCATCGTCAGGTACCTTCGTTTTCAACGACCATGAAATCGTGATTTCGAGACAGGAGTCCAATCGTCACCTTCGTTCGAGATTGACGATGGTCTTCCTTGTATCTTTATGTCTATGTATAGTTGCTTTCGCATTCTTGGCCATGCTTGCATGGTCATATGCAGCGAAAGTGTCCGAATTTTCTCCAGATGACGTCCAGGATGTTCTTGTGCTTCAAGGACCTGATCGTGTGGACGTGCACGGAATAACCTGTTCGGGCGACATACGACTCACCGTGAACGCAAGATTAGGTGTGGATGCAGGTATTATGGCCGGAGTCAATAGCAAGCCAGGAGATTCAATCTTGTCGGGGTGGTGGAAGGCCTTTGGGCGATGGGGTATTCAACAGTTGCATAGAGTCACCGTGACTCTTTCTACTATCACAATAGCCTCCCGGTCAGACCCTTCCATTATTCTCGCCTCTGTCAGTGCCTCGCCGATGGTTGTAAACCTCGCGACCAATCCACCAATTGATGCCTCGTGGCTTACTCCTGTTTCGATACCAGTCGTCATACGTCCCAATAATGACACTTCTGCGTGGATACAATTCGTTCGCGAATCATGGAGGAAAGGATCGATAGATGTGCAAGTCAATGTAGATCAGGCCGTTGTTCATGGTGGTTTTGAAAATGAGAAGACCTGGAGGACGTGGTTTTACCAGAATATGTTGGACGTGAGGACGTCAGTGCGATTTCAGAGTATGTCATTCATTTCTCTCAAGTGCTACTCGAGGTTCATTCACTTTCAGTTCCCCCGATACCCGGATTGCCTGCTCCTGGCGGCGAAGATTCTTTCCCGTCGGTTCATGACCTCGTCACGCTCAAAACTTTCCACGTAACAAGCACTTCAAACAATCTTGATATCCATGCCTTAGCTACGGTTATTAACCCCGTCCCGCCCAAGGTCAATACAACAACGCCTTCCATACCTCTCATTGTCTCACTTCCTTATACAAACTCTTCTCGGCCCCCAATACCAGTCGCATCTGTATCAACTGCACCTTCTATCCTGACGCACCCCAACATCACTCTTGAGATCTCAGGGATGGTTCTACCCTTATCGAACGAAGCAGCTCCTGTTCTTTCATCTTTTTTATCTCGATACCTCTCCGGGCAAGCCAACACCATCCTTATTTCTATCCCTCTCATCTCCAATCTCACTATTCAAACGATATTCCCACCTTCTAATCCTCCACCGCGCATCCTACGTAATGTCACCATCAAGGACATGAAAATCAAACCGGGCACAACGCTCCTCGCGAGTGGCACGATTTTTGCCCGTATCGTCCTACCTAAAGGCGTAGACGTCGACCTAATTGTATCCCGTGTCTTTCCAGATGTCTTAGTCTTCGATGGGGATGTACCTGACACCGATGGTCCACAACTCGTTCCTCCACCACTGCCCGATCCGCTACCTGAAGGAGCGTTTGGTCACATTAGGCCGAACGATTGGTTGAAGGCGATTAGTGTGCGTAATACTTCTGATGAGGAAGAGGGGGCGTCCTATGTGGTCACAGCAAAAATTGTTGATGTGCCTATAGAAGTGCTACCTGGTCGACAGAAGGAGTTCAGTAATTTCGTTAGCAAGGTTTGTTTCATACCTGAGAGCGTCTTGTGCACGTGGACTGATGGATTTATACCCAAAGATTGTGTTTGGTTCCGATGGGGCCGTTGCTGGGATACTCGGATCGACGGCTGTGGCTGCGAAAGTCCGCGGGTTGCCATTATCAGGCAACAGGGAGATGGAGCTGTCACATCTCCCTTTCAAGGGCAGCGTCCGGCTCGGGAAGAAGAACTTATTTTCTTCTGGGTTTCTTGATGCGCACTGGCAAGGCCTAAACGTTTGAACATTTTATCTTTATACTGTAGAAGACTCCCGTGTTACATATTTGTATATATATTTACCAGTTGCACTACTACGTGAGCTTATCAACGAAAGATTCCCACCAACTGGATGTCGAATGGGATATGGGATAAACGAGACGAAAAAAGGCATGCTCGAGATGAAGATGAAACTGCCCCTTGGTCAAGAACGAGAATGAGCAATTCGCTATCTCTTACCATTTCCCGAGCGAGAGCAATGATTTGGCGCTGTCCTCCTGAGACGTTACTCCCGCCACGAAGAATAACACTGTCAAGGGTGTGCCTTCGTCGTCTTGAAGTGAATGCATTCCTGCCTCACGAAGCGCCGCATTCAAAAGTACATCGTCTGTTGTGCAGCATGGCCATAAGTAGATATACCAACTCAATTCATGCGTAACGTTCCGCTCGGAGCTCAGGCTGGGTATGTAAATGAGAAGACAGAATGTTTGCTCTTATTTTGTTTTGAATTCAGCCTCGGGCTCCTCATCTCGGATTGGCTGAACATCGATGTCAGCTAAATATCCACCATCGCCAACAGCCGTTGGATTCCCAAGTGAGACATGCATCTTCTTTACCGCTTAAATCAATATCTCAGTTGTGAACAGTGATATCACAATAAAGATACTTATGAGGAGCGCTGTGTCCTTCGCTCTTGTCGTCACTGTCGAGAACAATGGGATGTTTGCTGCCAGATGTCCCTGCCATGTCAGATGCCAAATCTTGCTCATTACCTACTCCACCGACATGAAGATTAGTTATATATAAGGGCAAGTAAGCACTGACCATGACTAGGCTGTTGAGACTCCATCGCATTGGATACCGCATCATCCTTGCTTTTCCCAAGTCTGGAAGCAGTACCTTGAGCCTGGTACTCATGTTACTTATTAACAGTCTTGCACTGAAAAGGAAGCTTCAGCTGCTCAACGTTGTTTTCATCTGTGAGCTTGGCAGTTGGGATTGTGCAGTGGTGTTGCAGCATATCACAACACAGAGTATATTCATGTGTAAATAATACAATAAACTGGAGTTGAGGAACCGGAAGTTTTGTTAGTAAGTATTTTGTAAGTACCTCGCCTGTAGTTGAGAATTGGAAGTTGATTCAAGTCCAGGTGAATAACGGTTTATAAAGTATTGTACCTATGAGACCTATTGGAGCGGATTTTGCATCATAAATGAGTAATAAAAAGAAAATAATTTAAACGATGACAAAGTATGGTTAGACATACTAGTTATGACCAAATTTATGACATTGCGCATATCGAGGTTATCCAGAGTCACAGGTAATGATTTCCCTTGACAAATGGGCTGGACATGTTCCGAGATCTAGAATAGATCGAGGTTTTTCTGGGCAGCAGACTATGTGTGGGAAAAATGTCTTCGATTTTTGCCGTCATGTGATTGATTTTCCCAGTGGGCCAGCATGTGAATAATGTCTTTGATTTTTGCCATCATGTGATATGTTCATCTGAACGGTTGCTCATGTAAGCAGGGATAGGGCGCATGAATAATGTCTTTAATTTTTGCTGTCATGTGTTTGTTTGTTAAGCAGGGTGGGGCATGTGAATAATGTCTTTGATTTTTGCCATCATGTGATACGTTCATCTGGATGGTTGCTCATGTAAGCAGGGATAGGGCATGTGAACAATGTCTTTGATTTTTGCCGCCATCTGTTCATTCATTAAGCAGGGTGGAGCGTGTGAATAATGTCTTTGATTTTTGCTGTCATGTGATACATTTGTCTGTATGGTTGCTCATGTAAGCAGGGTGGAGCATGTGAATAATGTCTTTGATTTTTGCCGTCATGTGATACGTTCGTCTGGACGGTTGCTCATGTAAGCAGGCATGGGGTGTGTGAATAATGTCTTTGATTTTTGCTGTCATGTAATACATTTGTCTGGTCAGTTGCTCATGTAAGCAGGGGATGGGCATGCAAATAATGTCTTTGATTTTTGCTGTCATGTGATACAGCAGGCATGGGGTGTGTGAATAATGTCTTTGATTTTTGCCATCATGTGATGTATTCAACATTCGATCCATTTGTTCAGAAAGCACATAGCCAATATATTGGTGTTATGTCGTTTTCAATGTAAAGACTAGGCAAAGGAATATATATATATAGAGATATGGGGTTGACTGTCAGGGGACACTCTCTTTTCTCTCTTTCTCTCTTCCTTTTTCCTTTTCTCACCTCTTCTTTTTGGTGTCTCCACACTTACATTTATTCTATTGATTTACTTACCTTTAGTCTGGGTTGGCTGGTGGCTGTGTGCTTTGTAAGCATTTGTCCCAGCAGATGCTGACAAAGCACAACCCCAGCCAAATCTGGGTTGGCTGGTGGCTGTGTACTTTGTAAGCATTTGTCCCAGCAGATGCTGACAAAACACAAGCTCCAGCCAACTCTGGGTTGGCTGGTGGCTTTGTGATTTGTAAGCATTCGTCAAATTGGAGAATACGGAATAAGATAACTAATGACTAGCAGATCTCGGTCATGCCGTGCTTGCAACGGCCCATACAAGCAAGTTTGAGTATTGTAATGAGTGTCAGATCCACTGGAAAATGTGCAGCATCAGAAAATGTCATCAAAAAGAACTTGCAACATACTAAAGGTGTTTGAGTTCTGACACACACCTTTGAAGCTTAATTTCAACAAGATCCAAAGAAAAATTGACTGTCCAATTAACTTTGGACAGATATGAGCAGACAAGTCTAAGTCTAAGTTTCCCCCTACATTCTGTTCCAGACATCCATTAGAATCATGGCATTCCTTGCCAAACAAAGCACCTGTTGAACCTTTCATGTGCCATCTCACCTTTCTCTGCATTCATGACTGACCACATCTTATCTGCTTTGCTGTCTTTTTTAATAGATGACAGTAGATCAGATGAAAGCACACTGATAGTTTTGATGAGCAAATAAACTGTAGTAATGGTGGGTGGTGGCATTTTCATGCCTCGATAATGGGCTAAGGGCAAAGGTCAATGAGAAAACTTCAAACAAAGATCTTATACATGAAGTAACAGCTATACAGGAAAAGGAGTATCCATATCCACCCAAGATGCATGGCTATGGTATTTTCAATGAGCATAGTGAAGCATTATATCAAAGCTATCAATGTCAAACTTGCAATATGAAAAACATTCATCAAAATGTGGCAGCTTGTTTACATATGTCATCTATTGGCTTCAAAAGCCATGGCCTGAGCTGTCAGCTCAGGCTTTCCACCATCATGAGCTGGGAAAAGCTATTACCAAGCCATCTTCTCAGGCCTGGCTGGGCCTGGCTTAAACAGGCCCAACTTGGCCTGGCTAACACTAATTTACTGCTGTTTAGGCCTCTGGTAAGTAAATTAAGCCTTGTTCAAGGATTACCAGATATTGATATGTTGGCCTCAAAGCTGAGACCAAGCCTGACAAAGCAAAAAAAAACTTTAAACTTTCTTATTGTCGTTTTAAAATTGTCGTCCTCCAGAATCCAACCCCCCCAGGACCATCCCTGGCACCCCCAACACCTACCAACCATGCTCCCTTCATTTGCCCCACCCACAGCATGCTGCTATCATGCACTTTCCCAAACTATCATGCATCACCCCAGACCATCACACACTCCCCTGAGCTATCAAGCATCACCCCAGGCCATCGCGCATCATCCTGGGCCATTATGCATCTACCTGGACCAACACAAGAACCTTCTGGCCACCATGCAAGTCACTCAAACCCGACATGGGCTGCTCAGCCATTATGCATCACACCAACCGCCAAACGCTCCACCACCATCAATCTTGCAGCCCACCCACATGATCTCCTTAATATAGCTGCCCTCCACTCCACCACCACCCATAACATCCCAGGATCTGCCTCAGAACTCTTTTTAAACAACACCCCTTTCTGCCTGTAGTATATCAAGACCATAGGTAGCTCTCATGTACCTTAGTCTCGATATTAACAGTAACAATCTGTGTCTCTGCTCTTCTAAACTTCTGTCTGATTTCCTCTTTGTGCTTGTTTAGTCTTCTTTGTGCTTGCCTTGATCTATTATTTCAGCACACACATCATTGACTGGCATGCACTAAACTTTAAGAATCCAATTTTGTCTCATTGCCAGAACCCCTCCATCAACTTGACTCCCTGCCCTCAGCTCAAACCCAGAGCACGTCCCTTAACCCTAGAACTTACTCCTCTTGTCATCTCATGCCCTGGAACACCTCCTGGAGCTCTCGATGCCATGTTTACATAGTTTGGCACTTGCTTGCACCTTGTAAGGTCATTGCTTACTAGGAAAGGCCCCCAGGTCAGCAGAACCTGACAAAAATACATAAAAGCTGAAAACTGTAAGCTAAGTGTAAAAACGGTCAAAAACTGTAGACTATGCCTACCTCAGGAAAGTAAAAAGCACTACCTACTGTCAGGACCCATATCATATCCCCCCTCCCTTCACTCCTACTCAACCTCAGATTCTACACAGCCCCTCTCTGGATCTCAGCCACACTCCCAGATCTCAGCCACAGTCCTGTTTCAGCTACATCCAGGTCTTAGCCACTCTTAGGACCACTTTTTCTGTTTCAGATCATTTCCACAGGTCCAGATCACTTTTACAGGTCCCAGATCACTTCTACCTGTTCCAGATCACTTCTACCTGTCTCAAATTACTTCCAGGATCACATTTCTTGTTCCAAATCACTTCCAGCTATGACTTAGATCACTTCCACCTGACTCAGATCACTTCTACTTGTGTTAGATCACTTCCACCTGACTTAGATCACTTCTAGCTTCCCCTTTAGTAGTGCCCTACAGCTATATAAGCTCCTGTAGTTTGTAGCTACACTCCAGTCTTGAGATTACCTATTATTGTGTCTGCTTTTTACTGGTGTTCATCCTCCTGTCTCTCTCTTTAATCTATTGGTTTCCAGGTTTACTTTCTCAGTTCTTTTATTTCTCAACTCATCCACATACTTGTTTTGCCATCAAGTCTGCCCAGGTGGTTCTTTTGCTCTGTAGGAGCCCCCCCAGGGTCAAGGGATCCTGACACCTACCCACTACAAAAACAGGCCTAATGATGTCTAAACATGCAGGAAGCAACAGTAAACAATAGGATGGCAATCACTGAAAGCAATGAGAGCTGATGAGATGTGATCTCAGAATGATCTCCAAGTCAATCCCATCAGAAGATTGTGGACCAATCATGATTGGACAAACAACCTCATCACAACTCCTCCCACTCCAGTAACTACCATCCTTGTAAGAACATCACAGTTACATGCAAGGGACCATAACTGAGCAAGGCAACAAAACAGGGCAGAGGAAAGGAGAAAGAAGGAAGCAAAGAGTGAGAGAAGGGAGAAGAAGTGGAAGGAAAAGGTTTAGCCCATGAAACAGGCTAAACCTTTGTCCTGGACCAAGCCAGGCCATGCCCAGCCTTTACCAGTATATGGTATGCACCAGAATAAGACAATCACATATCAAATACATTGGTCCATGCATGTGAGGAGGGGTATAAAAAGGAAAAAGATGGGAAAAGAATGGGCAAGCAAGTACTTGCTATGGCTCAGAATCCCCAGAAAGTAGATATCTTTGGCTAAAGAGCTTGTACTAGTCTTTAGGCTTTGATTAATAGATTTATTTGAATCTCATTTTGAGTGTGACTTAAGTTGCCTCCAAATAAAAATTTATAAAACTTGCTACTTATAAAGCGTGTCATTATGTAATGAAGCTTTGAATAACTAGTGAATAGACTATTGTACAATTTAAGTCTGATCTCAATTTTACTTGAGTCAACTTTGCCCATTGTCAAAGTCCAAATTTGCATCAATATCAGATGATTTTTGGTTTGCAAACTAGTCAGCATGTTAGAAACTTAAAAGGGGAGTGGTCCAGGCATGAGGAGTGACTGGTTTGATGAAGAGTTTGTTCACTTACCAACGATAGAAACAGTGAAGAGAAATGCAGTGCAGAGTAGCAGAATAGTGGGAAGAAACATCAACAGCAGATATATGGCAGATTCACTTGGAGAGCATAGCCAACCAGTTCACAGGCTAATCCTGGTTCACATCAGTTGGTCCTATCCATAATACTGTAGGGTAGAAGATATATGCTCCCATGTATTCCAACCTTGGAATAAAGCCTTAATAGAACAAATACACACACATACATATATACACACACACCAGAAGTCAGAGATGTTATAACTTGCTTACTTCTTGAAGAGAAGCCATCACAATAATAATAATAATTTTTTGCCTCTAATGTCCTCCTTGATATGATTCTAAACATTTCAAGCTACCTTCAGAAATTCAACATCTTTGAATTGGCCACTTATATAGGCAGACTATGACAGAAAAGGAGGAGAGTATCAAAAAAGCAGAATAAAACCACCTGACACACTTCTTTTTAGAATTCAGAATATATGGACCTATCAATGTGTAAGTACTTCAATCTATGATATAGTTAGTTGTTTGATTTATGTAGAAGTATATCTAACTCACCCTTAGTTCATGATATAAGTAACTGAGAGTGTTTGTATGAGTTCATTATATGTCATACAACAATTATTATAAAGGTGAAATGCAAAGTGAACAAAGAAAATATAGTTTATAGTGGCCAAGGTGGTGGCCAGGGCACACTTTTATAGTGTATTGCATACGAAATTATATCACACCATTGACACGGAGCGAGTCTCGCTCGAAACCAAACTGAGAAATGAATAATATTAAAATGTCTATAATACATGCAAAG
>JAGGAT010001197.1:0-10550 GCA_017657195.1 Termitomyces sp. T70a | reverse complement strand
GTTGAGAGCAAGGTTGAGAAGTGTTCAGAGAGTAGAGGACCGGGCTGAGGAGTGAAAAAGTAGCGGTGAACTAGTAGTCCCCTGACAGGAGGGACTTGAAAGAGCTGAAAGGAGTTCAAGCAGCTAAAAGAGGCTCCCAGACCAAAACCTAGAGAGTTGTTCTGCTGTAAGGGCAACTTTTGGAGGCTATGGCTAAGTCACACAGCTGGCACAGGGAGATCCAAAGTATATTCAGTACTATCTAAGGTTGTACAGATATAGCTATACACCTGGCAGAGACAGATCCAAAGAGAACAACTCTGGGGGTTTTCTATGCCAAAGGTGGCAACTCCAAGGCTCTGAATGTGTGTTATCTACTGTACAGAATAACAGAAAGCCTCAATCCTAACCTAGAATAGTGGAAACCTGGAGGCTGTCCAAATCTGAAAGTGGCTGTGCTGGAAAGCTGACAGTAAATAGATTACAGACAGAGAATCAGCGCAGCTAGAGTCCTAGAAGTTGTACCAGCAGATAGGGCTTGAGGAAATACATAAAGGAAAATCATAGTGAGGGTGGCCAGGGAAGGAATAGAGGGTGAGAATGAGAGATGAAAGAAGGGTTCCAATGTAGCTGTGCTGGAAAACTGACAGTAAATGAATTACAGACAGAGAACCAGTGCAGCTAGAGTCCTAAAAGTGGTACTGGCTGGTAGGGCTTGAGGAAATGCATCAAGAAAGATTATAGTGGCAGTAGCTGGAGGAGGATTAGAGGGTGAGAAAGAGGAATGAAAGATGGGTCCTCTGACAATTACATTATAAAAGTTTTGACTTAATTACATTAAGTCAAATTTTACGTATTGCTAATATTTTATTTTGCATCATTAAAAGTGTTAGACTCACTGAAAGACATTTAAGCATAGTTACAACAGGATCTCAGAGGATGCTGAGGATATTGTAACAACTGTACTATATATGCAGGACCTAAAAAGCTTCCATCAAAACTTGTCTAGGTAATTTTCAAAATTTTCACTTGAATCTGCTATTTTTGGGCTCTCAAATCTGCAATAATAGACAGTGATAAGCCCCCAGTTTGGCTCAACACATTTTAAGCTTTTGATGCACCATTTAGTACTAGCCCAAGGCAGCAAGACTCTAGCACTCCCCTATGAACAAGTCTCCTATTCAGCAACATTGCATCTTCGCAGCTAAGTACAACACCTGCAAGCAATGGTAGAGACATCCATGTGCCAGCCAGCCTTGCTGCTTGCTCCACAGTAGGTCACGGGCATTATCAGCTCACTGGCTCTCTTCTCCATGAGATGTGCCCCCACTAGCTCCAAACTTGATGCATTGTGACCATGTGATGCATCATGGCCTCTACCTGCATGTGCTGCCCCTTGTAAAAATTTGATGTTTAATGGATGTTATGCCACTACCCTTGCATCTTGCTTCCACACTCTTCTGGCAGTTGCCACTGCCATCAGCAAATCATCGCCAGCCTAGCTTTTTTTTTCAAGTCTGATTCTAAATATGCCTGTTTTGACTTAATGATGGCAGCTGACCAATAGCTGGCACTGTCAGGGGACACTTCCTTTTCTCTTTTTCTCTCTTCCTTTTTCCTTTTCTCATTTCCGGTGTCTCCACACTTACATTTATTCTATTGATTTACTTACCTTTAGTCTATGTTGGCTGGTGGCTGTGTGCTTTGTAAGCATTGTCCCAGTGGACACTTACATAATCAGGCCATGTTAGAGTTAGTATTGATTTACTTATTTTTAGTCCAGGTTGGCTGGTAGTTGTGTGCTTGGTAAGCATTCGTTCTAGCAACTGCTGACAAAGTGCTTTCCCCAGCAAACACTTACATAATCAGGCCATATGACCTTTAACACTATTTTTGGACCCTTGGCTCTGGGGAATCTTAGACTTGTTCTCTTTGGATTCTCCTCTGCCAGATGATTAACTACTTACTATCCTTGTTATATTTACCTTCTAATATATTTTGGATTCCCCTCTGCTAGCTGTGTGATTAGCCACAGCCTCTGGAGGTCACCCTTACAGGCACTTTCTGTTACTGCTACCACATGCCACATTACAATTTAGCATCCATCTTTGTCATGACCCTGTCACAAGACTGACATCCTGCATGTTACCTAGTGGCATGCCTTAGCTAGCTGCCCACATAACCCTCCCTGAGTAGCATTTACCTTTCTTATAGTATTATTAATAGACCTTTACTTACATTTTCATTAGCGGCAACTATTAGAGTCATTGCCAACCCTTCACTAAGTTGCTGCCTTCACTTACTACAATTACTTTACTATTTGTTAGTAGCAGATCATCAAATTGCACTAAGCACCTTTTGCCCCACAGTTCAAATCTCTAAGTCCACTTGAGGTGCTAAGCAACTAGCAATCTCACCCTACTTTGTCCATGCTAAAGTTTTTAGCATCTTCTTTGCTCTATATCTTAATGGTACTATATGGGTATACTCTTGTCACTGGTGCCAATGCTTGCTGCCTTGCACCTTTGATATTCATGCTTAGCATCAGCAGCTAAGTATTAAAAGCTTTGTAAACTTATCATGCTCTATTCACTGTTTCCCAACTTCTTATGGCCTGCTGCCATTTGCAGCAATATCCTTCCTACCCAATACAACACTTTAGGACCAAGTAACTGGGACCTGCCTGGAACTTCCTCAGCACTTTATGAGCCCAATGCAAAACAAGACTAAGTGCTACTTACTAGAAAAGCAATTAGCTAAATTTTGGGCACATTAACAGCATATGTTTAAAAAGGAAAAATCTCTTTTTGTTTCTCTTGGAATATCAAAGCAAGGTTGGGCAATGTTCAACTTTTGAGCTATTATCTGTATAACGACTTAATATGTAAATTTAAATCAGAAATGTCAATTTAAGAAATTAGACTGCCTTGGACTATTTATAATCAATCTTGTGCCAAAGTCTGAGAGATTTCTCTGCCAGGCCTTAAATCTGCAATATTGTGGACTAAGATTGCCTTTCAGAGGCCTCAAATCTGCAAAATTGGGACTTAAATTTGGTAAAAAATCCACCTCAAATCCACTATTTTGTGGATAAGTTTTTCTGGGAGCTTCCCAGGTCTTATACATGTGCTGTAGATGCATTAGCTAAGATAGGCTCATGTCATGCTGTGCAACTCAAGGTGACTAGGGTCTAGACATGCTATTAATTAGTGTCATTGATGTATAATATCTACATGGAAATTTGCATGAATCAAGAGCCTCTTTACAACTATAACATGCCATCTTTTTAAAGGTATTGTATGTAATTCTGATAGGACTTTATATCCATAATATCTTTTTCCAGTCCAGGCTGCCTGCCAGCCATTTAAGCTCTTGTAATAGGCATTTATAAATCAATAGAAATGGGCTGCTGCTGCATATGGCAGAAACTAAGGTTTTTAATTTATATATGGGCATGCATTAAGAATTATTCGGTTTTCATTAGAACTAACATGACAAGGCTAGCAACTACACTTTTAGATTTGTCTAAGGATAAGGAATCAACCTATGTTAGACCAGGTAAATGCACAAGGTTATGTGAGCTAGTGTAAGTCTACAAACTATAGATTAATTATATAAACAACTGCTGGAGCAAAGCATACATCACATGGCATGACAGGGGCTCTTTTTACTTTTTTATTTTGAATTATGTACTATTACACATACTGAGTTGCAAAACCACAAGAAGTTGCAAAATGTAGTTTTTGCAAAGATTGACAAATCTCTGGACCTGATTCTTTGAAACTTGAGTGAAATAATACTAGATTTTCCTGGACTTTGAGTTTGGTGTGAATTGGGTTTGATGTTGTATTGTGATTGTTTGATTATTGTTTGCAATTCTCAAAAAGACTGTTCTCAGTTTTATGTTCAAGCCTATACTTTGGCTCAAGCTGCTGAGGACAGACTCAGTACATTATGAAGCAAGCATTTATAGAGTTTTTAATACCACACATGACTGGAAGGATGTAGAGGGCAAATCTATGTTTTGCCATGACACACTGTGATTTGCTTAAACAAACTTCAAAATCCAATCTGCTAACCACATTACAACATTGTCAACTCTCTTACTTGGACATTGACCAAATCAGAGATTCAACTAGCAATGTAACAAATTGTGACAAAAGTTTTGCAACTCCCTGTTTTTGGCACTGGACATCCAGCTCTTCCTTCTAAGAAGACTTTACAATACTTAACTAGGAAAACAATTTTTCTAGCCAAGATACTAGTCTACTGATTCCTGAAATCTAATTAACAAATGGGAGGCCCAATGTATTGTAATTGTTTGATTTGCTCAACATTTTGCACTCCCTATTTGTGATAGTAATGAATAGCTGGAGCAACAAAGTCATTACATGACACTATCAACATACAAGCGATATGAAAGCAAGGCATCAATTACATGATAGAAAACAAAATAAATTATATATATTTAATAATAAAAACAAAAACAAAGATATGAAAAAAAAATAATAACATACTCAATGATAAGTGAAAATGAAACAAAAAAAAAACAAAAAGAATGCACACATACACAAGAAAAAGGAAACAAAACAACATATAATCCTTTAACATACAAAGACTACAAATTGAATATCTAGTAAGTTATAAGGGAGCAAAATTTGAAAACATAGCTAATAAATAGCTCTCAGCCCTTTCAAGGCTCTCTGGAAAGTTTTCCCCCACACCTACAAGCTTGAACTTCTTCTAGGCCTGAGGAGACTTTACTCAGTATTTTATGTGTGACTCCTTAAATGACATCTTCTGGACCCCTTTCCAAGACAATGCCCCAAGCCACTTTCATCTGTGGAGGTCAAGAATGAATATCACTATGAAGTTAAAGAAATCTATGACTCCCATGACATATGAGGACAACTGTACTATCTCATGTTATGGAAGGGTTATAGCTCCAAGGACAACACTTGGAAACTACTCCAGAACTTTGCTGGAGCCTCCAACAAGTTGTTAGGAGATCAGTCTCTGACTGTGTCCAACTCTACTCCAGACTTAGTCTGATGATATGCATAATCTCAGCATATCTGAATGACTGCTTGGCTTATTCTATCCCCTTCTGTCTTCTAGTAGTCAGCCTTGATGAGTTATATGCATGGACCTTACTCAGCATTGATGATTGTTAGTTATACTTCATTACATACTAGGGCCTGATTAGTTAAACAGTATTAGTAATAGCACAGCCTTCAATATAGTACATATAAGCAGCCTGGAGATAGAATATTCCCAGACTGAACAATAGCAGTATCCTTCTGGCCTACCCATTGGATTGACTATGAGCTTCTCTAGCAATGTCTGACCCTCTGCCCAAGCTTTATCTGCCTCTTGCCTGACTCTTGCCTGACTCTGTGCCCACTTGACTCTGCCTGCCATTTGCATTGCTGTCTCTGTGGAAGGAGTTCTGCAGATGTTAAGCTTTGCCCTTACACAAGCTCTGAGACTTCCAACAATGATGCCTCAGGCCTAAAAATTGATTGCCTAGCCTAGGCCTCACAGACAGCAGTAGTGGGTATAACTCCTGCCTTTGGCTTTGGTTCTATTCTTATTGTTCATTTATACTAAATTCTTCTTATTTACCCTTTTTAATTCCAGTGATCATCCCAAGTGTTAAAAAATTTCCCACTATATCATAATAAACTTTTGCTAAGATTGCCTCTGAATTCTATCATTTTATTACTTGTCACATTCATAGCTAGCAGTAATGAGAAAAATAGCTAGTATATACACCCTAGAATTACAGTATATACTATAGGATAAAATCATAGTATATAGACTAAAAACTGTCCAAAAAAAAAAAAAAACAAAAAAAAATGATGAGGCCCCACTATGGAAACTCTGGACCTGCTAACTCCTCTATCACACCCATCAAATCAGATCCTCCATCTCCTCCTATGAGACCCCAGGCATATATTCCACCATCACTGCTGCTAAAACCTGCTCAAAGATAGAAAGTGGGTTTCTCTTGATCAGGACTTATTGTCACAGCATATTGCAAATTGAAATGTATTTGTGTATTATAAATACAATGATCTGGAGTCAAAGAATTGAAAGTCATAAATTAGTATATGTATCATAATTAGTGTAACACAAGGCTGACCCGGAGTCAAAAAATTGAAGGTAATTCTAACTCCAGATATTGAAAGGCTTATAACAAGCTGTACTAGTTGGGGCTGAATATGTGATTTGTGAGTCATATACATGTAATAACAGACAAAACTAGAAGTTGTAATAATAAGTGAAACATACAGTATGATGACAGGGATCCATAACATGATAGTGTATGCATTCAGGTCAAAGCTGTCAGTCACATTTCTTTGTCACTCATTCAAATCATGTCCAAGGAATTAGGATGTTTCTTTGCCAGTGACCCCCCACTAACCTCTTCAACTGCCCCATCCTTTGCTCAAGCCCCAGGGACACCATAGGAGGAGCTTTTTGCTGACTCTCTTACAAGAAGGATAGCACAGAAGCTGCTTTGTCCAGGAGCAAACAGTGCTCCTAGGCCTACTCTGAGAAAATTAGTTGGTAAATCCACAAGCTAGAGACAACTTTCACTTAGAAAAGCCAGCTGCACCATCCCAATTTATGGATAACTGCATCACCACCCCCATGCAGTCTGCTACAGCCTACACCTGGCTCCTCCTCAAATCCTGCTCCAACCTCACCCAGAGCATGCCCATCTCCCCTTCCAACTCTTTCCACACTTCAAGTACCACATCTCTCACTTCTAGAACATGGTCTCCTAGCCCTCCTCTGCCCTTCAACAAGCCACTACCACCTTCCTTGCATCCTCCCACACCCAGAATACATCTAGCCTTGCCCTACAAGGATGACCTGCTGTCACCTGGTGTTGGTCTGAGAGGCCCTGTGCCTCCCTCTCCACCTGCTTTAGCCCTTCCTTCAACTCCTTTGCATTCACCTCTAGAGGACAACTAGACAACAGAGAAAATGTTACTGTGGTTAAAGGGGCAGGGAACTTGCATGAGGAAGAGGACCAAGGACAACTGATTCACCAGTACAATTATCAACAGGTACCTAGAACAATACATAGTCATTATACAACAGACTGAGTACAATTATCAACACTTGGTCTACACACTGAGTGTACAGGGCCCAAAACGTGCCACAAAGAACGCAGTACTGTTGAGGAATGACTCACGCAATAATATTATGTGTATTTCCTTTTTCAGAATATCTCTACTTATCCACCACCTAGTGTGGCACGCCGATCGGTGTTTGTTAGTCTTTTGGGACGACCTTATTATTTTTCGTTCTTAATCTAGGAGTACACAAACGTAACCCTCAGTCATCTACCTTATCCTTGGAGTGACTGAGGGTAAGCGCTATTACTTATGCTATTACTTACGTATACTGATTAATATGTAGGCTAATTACATCCTAACTCTACAGGTAATAAATCAGTCGTCTACCTTATTCTTGGAGTGACTGAGGACTAATTACATCGTCACTCTACAAGTACTAGAAATGGGTAAGTAACAAGATTATATCTAACAATGAACTCGATCCACCTCAGTCTTTTGTACATAGACTGAGGTGTGCCGGAATTCCAACTGGTTACTTATATCCACCTGCACAGTTATTGTGCCCCAACTTCCCGATCCGTGACACCATACGGGCCCACTGCTGATCTCCACCATATGACAACTGGCTCCCCACATCTAACAGTGGAAAGATTGAGACGCTCCGTGAAGGTGGATGTTGGGGGGCTGAGAGAACAATTATACCATGATCGCCTTTGTCACCGTGAGTGCATCACCGAATGACATCTATATCCCAGCTATACCTCTTTACATACCCTCAGTCTGATCAGCTCCACTGAGGGTATGTCTAATCATACTTACCGACACTACATATGCTAATTACATCCATACATATCATACTTACGTATCATGTCTAGATACACCTCACTGCTTGTCTGGCTAGGTTTCAACACTGTATGTAGCACACCTTGGATTTAATTAGCACAGCCAGCACTGATGATTTCAAAAGGCATTATTGATTATTACATTTTGTCCTAGGATTTAGCAGTGTAGATTGTTATTCGTAGCGTGAGATGCAGCAGCATTAAAAACAAGGGTCGAAGGCCTTGGAAAGGTTGGGTTGGTCGATTGTGTCAGATATCTGGGGTCACGGAGGTTAAGCATGAGCCTGCTTATCATTATGCTTGCCACTCTAAAGCCAATCATAATAGAACAAGTTAGCTCGTACACTGGGAGAAGAGACGTACATGTTGGCAAGAGTTGCTGTAGCACCTCGTTGGTAAACCTGGAAGGCCGGTCACCTTGATAAACTTGAGAGATATGTAGGAGATATTTACAGGGAAAGGCTATAGGGAAGTCAATAAACAAGGAAACCGCAGAGCATGAATGCACCGACATGAAATGTTACGACAGTCACGAGTTCAATGATTGCAATAATTCTACGATGATACATCAATGCCTGATTTACAGAACCAACTGCATGAGCACTGGCCCAAAGTATATTGCGCCTAGAGTAGATATAATTTTGGTGTGAAAAGAGGAGTCCATGCAGAAAGCATACCGTCACGTAGGAGAAGTCCGAATACAGATTTGCGAACCCGGTCACCCCGTCTCCACGACTTGTATACGGTCATACTGAAAATCAACGTGTCGAACATCAGCATTGCAACCCAGGCATTGCCAATAACTGGCTGTTGATCAGTCATACAGTATATCTTATAAACAATGAAACAACAAACTGTCTGCGCTGGTATCGACTTCAGTGAGTTGTTTTTAGGAATCCAGTTGCACTACTCACGCATGACGATCTAATGGTGGGGTACAACTTATTTGTGGGTTGACGATAACATTGGTATGTCCAATGACGATGGTCCACTGACATGTAAATTGAGAATATATCCACCTTATGATGAAGTCACGTCTCAAGACTTACTATGCCGTAAATAACAGCCGCGACCGCACATGCACAGAGAAAAAGAAGCACTCGCAAGTCTCGTTCATACAGCGCATGTGTCCGTATTATGAAAAGTACTTGTGGGATAACACGTCGTCAATGATTGACTTGTAAATGGACAATGTACTGACTTGCAACAATGATTTGAATGACCAGTATGAGATATTGATGGTAGAGATCCACTAAAGCGCATCTAGTGAAAGGGAACTTTCAGCAGATTTCTGGGTACAATGATGTCAAACCTCACATCTTGGATGCTCAGGTAAGTAAAGAAGATAATACGGATTCAGATGGAAAGTACCTCGGCCTCAAATGTCCAAAAGTCTCGAACAAATGCGGGAATGTGGCCAAACAGACTCAAGTAGCGATTGAGGTAAAAGAAGGCAGAGGTACACGAGAGAGATTGTGTGGACCAAAAGCGGTCAATTTCGGCAGGTAGCGTCAACGCATAATCATAGTAAAGTAGAGCTGCAAACGTCGCTTTGGGAATCAGTGGAGGTGAGGAACAGCATTACATACTATATGAGACGAGCTCGATGTAGTTGCTACTAATTCTGCAGAAATAATCAGATAGCATGGACAAGGCAGAGGCCAGTAATCATACACTTGAGAACGGTTAAATGCAGCGACGTCGTCAAACATTGAAAGGAGCTGGTCGTTGGCGGTCCTATGACAGTTCTCCCATGACTGGTTTATATTATCTTCTTGAATAATTTGAAGCTTTCCACTTATGTATTGAATAAGTCATGATGTGGCGATCAGATCGTTGATCATTCTATCCTTTCCACAATGGGCAAGTACTACAAGCAAAAGATCCATGCAGCATTTACCCGACTGTGCCCTGGCTTGCATTTGTCGATGTAGCACGGAAATCCACTAGATGATTTCAAACAGGTTATCTAACAATTCACAAAGGTTGAATAAGCCTACCTTGGTTGACATCCGGACCGTAAGAGATCATATACTGATTATCATAAGTGTGGCATCACCGTGATGCTCGGTACTCTTCAAGTTTCATCTCAAATACTTCTCCATCTGCCATCATTGAATACACGTCACTCAAAGGACAGCACTGCTGTGAACGTTCCAGATATAGCTGACAGATGAGGGTTTTTGCGTTGATTTCTGTCGCATGCTGCCTACATTCCTTAACTGTGTTAGTGTTACAATACAACCTGTAGAGTACACAATGTCGGGAATGTAATTTAGGGTGGGTGGTTGTGTTTATCGATATAGCTAATGAACGCTATTGAGAAAGAGTGTACTTGTTTGCAACGCCTGTTCACTCCCACCGGACTGGAATAAGCACAAATGATGGACGGGGTTATTGGCAGGTTAATGGAAGGCAAATCCCTTGCGGTACTTTGAATACAAACAAATCAGCTCCGAATGAAAGTTCTTGGCCTGATGACATTGGCTCCAGACCATGCAACTTCTCCCATTCTGATGCTTACAACATCTTCAAACAATGGCTGGAAATGATGCACACAGTGATGCGAAATGTGGGTTCTTATTTAGATGAAGCAGCCCAAATAAAATTGAACTAGACTTAATGTAAATGAGCGCCT